>CANSNZ010000090.1:0-167500 GCA_947646795.1 Beta lomatogona
CTAATCACCAAGACAACTCATTGGGGTACTTTTTATTTTCAAAGACTACAAAACTTATTACCATAATTAAAGGCTAAATAAGGATTAACATGAAAAATAAAGATATTAAAAGGAAAATATTTATAAATATAGATGGTCGAAGACGGTAAGAGAAATTTGAAGAATATCTTGAAAGACAATTTCAAAACACCTTTCTTATTCCCAAACCATTATAAAACAATTGAAATTAAACGTTTTTCAAAAGAGTATATCAAAATATTAACAATAGGAAAATTTAAAAGTCATAAAATAACTCTAATATAGGTATGAAATTTATTAAGTTCAAAGATCTAAAATATAATTTGGAATATAAATTCAAACTAGAAAGTTTTTGTAAATAATAAAAACAGATACGTAGTACTCACATAAAAACAGCGACTCCAATTGAAAAAGAACGAGAAAATATATACTTGTCTCACATAATAACATATACTATCAAGCAACTAGCAAATAAAATAAATGCAATGGAACACACAAGACTATATTAAAATAAAATTAAAGCTTATTTCTAAATTGCAAAACACAAAACAAATTAAACACAACGAAACCGAGAAGGCTATAAATTACTTCGTTACATTGCGCACTCTAATAAAAAGAGAAAATAAATTACATGTAAGAGGCCCCGCAAATAAGATTAGCAAACTTGGTAGACTAATTCCACCAATATTACAAATAACTATACATATAACATATGCTCCATAAGCATGAGAGCATATCACAATCCCATAAGGCTTCCCTTTACTTACTCTACCCTAGAGCTGATCAACTCCCGGCCCGGCCAGTGTTTGGGGCGGGCTTGGGCGGTTTTTTGGGCCGTGGGCGGCCGACCTTTTTTTTTTTTTTTATTTTGGGCGGGCTTTGGACAAGCCAAAAAACACTTTTTAGTCTAAATTTTGGGCCCCGCCCGTTTTGGCCCGCCCCGAAATACCGGGCTTTGGGCACAAATTTTTGGCTCGGATTTGGGCCCGGCCCGGCCCGCACAATGAGCAAAATTTTTTTGCACGGCCCGGCCCTTGATCACCTCTACTCTACCCATCACACTCTCATTATAGTGAAACAACTAAACTTAATTCTAAACAAATTTTATATCCTATGGTTAACTAATAATTCTAAAGAATCATTAGCAACTCTTTTTCAGAGTTTAGGAGCGTTTTGCTCTGATACCAACTGTAACACCCCAGAATTTCAAAGCGGAAAAGAAAGAAATAATAATAGTAGTATTAATAGGACGATGGCGGAAACATCGTCTTCTGGGAATGTCACTACTACAAGAATAGTGTTTAAATAACTAAGTGATGAAAACAAACATAAGTAAGTACTATAAGTAAATTAATTAGTACTTAGATTAAAATCGAAATGAGAAAACTATCTCAAACAAAAGAGAAGTCTAGAACTAAAACCCTTTGATAGATTATTTCTCGCATCTCAACCCGAGCCCAAAATCAAAGAAAATCCCCATCAACAAAACCTGCAAAATATACAACAAATATCAACAATCAGTGGGGACTAACTAGCAGTTCTCCCAGAACAAAAGAAATCAAAGCATGATTCAGACATAGATTAATAAGAAAAGAAAGCATAAAGTCAAGTCAACTACAATATGCATCCACTTCCATATAACTCACAAATAACGTAAATGAATAATAAATAGCAAGTGAGTTGGATAAAAATAAATAAATCATCTCAAGAGTACTTTTGTAAAAATAAAATATAGGTAAAACCAGTTATTGAGCCGAAACCGAACGCTAGTGAATCGCATTCACTTCCTAAGGTTTGTCGGATCGCAATCTCCGTGTCGTCTATGGGCTTACGTTCCCCACTTCGCTTGTGTCTAAGAATGGCCAAACTCCCGATGGGTAGAACACGCAGAACTCCCCCGACCTCTCGGACGACAACAATTAACCCGGGTGTACCCCCTAGTTCGCAAACCGGGTAGTTGGCATGTTCTTCAACGGGGACTACATCTATCCCACCGGATGTTCTTATCTCAAAAATAAAATCATAAATATCATCAAAGTATCATTCATCTCAAAAATATTCGTCAAAAGGGATGCCCCCCGGCCTTATACCCATAATTCATCAAAAGTAATTTTTTTAAAAAAATCTTCAAAGTAGTAACTTACAAATTTACAACAAATATCTCCAACCACAATACTTTAAACATGACTAAGCATCAACAATGATAGTGAAATAGTTTTTACAGCACTAACAACATCAATCAAAAATGCGTCACCAATTAACTCCAAGGCTTATTAAATAAATGAATAGTACAAATTAATCATTTTTACATAAATCAAACATAAACATAATGATACCAATAATACTTACAGCAACCTACTAAACACCAGCATCCAAGAACATAAAAGATCACAAATTATTTCTGATTAACAAGCTATCAAATAATTTAAAAGAGTATTCTCAATTTCATAATAATAATCCAATAATAATTATTAAACTAATAATTTCGAGCAGTAAAATCACACAAAAATAATCATATGACCCTAATGGATCTACTGACATGGTACAAATTTTATTTATAATTTTCGGACTCCAAAAGTAATTTTAAAAGTTAATATACAGATTACTCAAAAAAGCCAATATAATAACTAAAAATATAAATAAAGCCCCAAAATTACCAAAAATTTACACAACATGCATTAACTCACGGAAATAGATATTATACAAAGAAATGAATTTTTCGGCCTCCATAAATAATTTTCATGATTTATATATTGACAGAAACGAAATTGCAAAAACAAATATATCAATTAAATAAACCAGTACACAGTAGGCAAAAATTATTCTAGGGCATGGAATACATACTATGCATACAACATGATCTAAGAAAAATAATTTCAGCAATTTTAACATCCGTTTAATAATTATTATGCAATTTAGCCAAAAACGCACAAAACACCAATTAAATCAAATAAATACCAAAAATCATACGAAAATTATTTTTCTCTTTACAGTAATCACACAGCATGCATCAAGTATATTCATATCAAATTTCGTCAATAATTTCATTCAAAATGTATTTTAAATAATTCCTAGCGTAATAATCTAATACCGAATAATACTCTAATCACTATGGTTCTAAGATAAGTACTAGTTACCTGGAACGTCGGGAGGAGAGCTGAGGCTAAAGAGATAGTTAAGAGCTACGCATATAATCCAATTCCTCTTCTAAAGGCACAACGAACGAGAATTGAAGCAACCAGTCACTAGGCATTTTCTTCTTGAACGTTGATAAATCTCATGTCACACTGCTCTGTTCCGACCATGATTCCCGGTGATCAAAAGCACAAATTCTAAATCTCTCTGGTCAGAGTGTATAACAAGATGTTATAAACGTTTTGTCCAAATTTGAAGACGATCCAACGGTTAGATCACCGGCTACGGTTATTTTTCGTGAAGGTGTGACAGGAAAAACCGGGTTGAACCTTTCTATTCTTTTCCTCTTCCTTTTCTCTCTTTCTTTTCTTGAAAACGGTGAGGGTTAAATGCAAATGATGCTGAACCTCTTTTAATAAAAATCAGAATTTTATGGCAAGGAAAAATGAAGGGTTTAGGAGAATGATTAGGGGGGGTTATGGAGGTTACAATCTACCAAGAGTCACCAATTAAAAGAAATGAATAAAAAGAGGAGAAACTTCTTCCTTCTCCCTCCCCATAGCCGGTTGTCCAAGCCCAAGCACACCAAGAAGATTTCGGCCCAAGTCATCGAAGGTCCATGCATCAAAAGTCCGTCACGCGATAAATCGATAAATTCCTAAATCGCGCCAAAACTTTGAAAATACTTAGTAATGAAAATAACTCTAATAAATTATATTATAAATTTAAATATAATAAACACATTAGCACGCCACATGCGATGCAATATTTCATCACCCAAGTCGGTCCAACAACGTTACAAAAACGCTACGTGACAAAACAGTATCCTACATGGCTAACAAATAACGAAATTAATATAACCTTTAAAATAAATAACTAACAACTTAAAATAAATATATATACATATATCACATCATATAAATATATATAGGAAATCGCCACTCCATTGCAACCCATAAAACCGAGCCACCATCACTGAAAATCTCCCCCAAAATCAGGCCACCACCATTGAAAATCGCCCCCAAAATCGGGCCACCACCACTGAAAATCACCACCACGATCTTTTATACCTCTTCAACCACCGAAAATCTCAATTTCTCTCTCTTCGACCACGAACTTCAACCACCACGAAAATCGCCTAAAAATTTTGACTACCACCACGAACTTCACGAAATCGAGGCTTAGGTTTATCGATCTATTATATTCTTCAACTTTGTTGATGGTTTGTGGGGTTTCGAATTCGGCTTTGTTGAGGGTTTAAATGGATTCAAATTCGTTTTTAGGGTTTGTGGGGGTTGGAATTCAGCTTTGGCGAGGTTTTGTGGGGGTTGGAATTCATCTCGTCGGCCTTTTTTCTTTTTCAGGTTTTTAGTTTGTTAGATTTAGTTTTTCAGATTTTTAGTTTTTTCAGATTTTTAGTTTGTTCTTGTTATTAGTATTGCAAGGCAAATGATATGTGCTGGTTTCCATCCATCTTTTCTTTGCTGCATTGATTAGGAAGGTCACAGTCAATTTCAACGAGTGAGCTTTTTTTTCAATTTTTTTTTGAAATTTTTCATGTCATTTTGTCGATTTTAAGTTTAAACTGAATTAAATTAAGAAGATTTCTTCTAGATTTTCAGCTTTGTATATACTGATTTGTTGTATAGTTTCTTAAATTTTTAGTTTGTTTTTCTTAGATTTAGTTTCTATTTTTCTTTTGTTTTTCTTAGTTTTATGTTTTCTTTTTGTAATTGGAGTTTGTAATATGCAGTGATTGTTGTAGCTATGTTTATATTATAATTGTACTATAACTACAAAAATTTTACACTTTGAGAAATGAAAAAAAAATTTTTTTTTACCCTGTTATGCATCTATTGCTGCGGTTTTGGGAAGAAACCGCAGCAATAGACCTGAATATTTAATATTAAAAAAAGGACCTATTGTTGCGGTTTTGGCTAGAAACCGCAGCAATAGGTGCAACATATTGCTACCGTTTCTGCCAGAAACAGCAGCAATATCTTGGCCTATTGCTGCGGTCAAAAACCGCAGCAATAGGTTAATTACCTATTGTTGCGCCCTTAATTGTTGCGCGGCCAAAACCGCAGCAATAGGCCACTTAATGACCGCAACAATAAGCATTTATTCTACTAGTGTGTTATCATTTTAGGGCTCGCCTGTATTCTTTGAAATAGTTAGGGGAGTAATATTACTAGAGAAAATTTTAATAAGGATGAATTAAGGGGACAGTCTTTCCCTTCCCTAAGTTTGGTATCATTCCATGAATTTAACTATGAAGAAATCCTGATTTGTAATTTGATGTCAAACATAGAGGAGAAGAGGTGGAGGAGAGAGAATGGAAAAATGAAGGCATGGGAAGAAGATGAGAAGTGGGGATCTATGGAGCTCCTTCAATGAAGAAGACAAAAAGTAACTCGAGACTAGGAGAGAGAATATAGAGTTATAAGTTGGGATGGAAAAGTTACCCATGGTAACCCTAGGGAACTTTTACCCCCATTTTGGGGGAGTATATTACCCCATGTAATATTTACATCCAATCCAGGCAAATATAAATGATTGACTTTTTACTCCTTGAATTATTGCCTCCTTGTTCCCGCCAAATCCAGGCAGGCTCTTAGAGCATGTACAATGGGATGGTCTTGTGTTGGTCTAGCAAATAGTAAAACTAGTTTTACCTAGTCTTGTTATTGGGGCACTTGGCCCTTGGGGTTGGTTAGTCTGGAAATCCAGACCATATGCACCTCGGATGGAGTGCACAAGACAAATGATAAACAGACGCGCGGCGAAGAAACCAGCGAGATAATGGTGTTGGGCCCAGGTAAAACGCAGCGCATGGAGCCCAAATTGGGAGAAACAGAAAAGCACGCCTTGATGAAACGCATCACTCCTCAAAGCATGCTTTGGCCCAGCTACTGCTTGTTGTCACGGCCCCGACGCGCGTCAGAGGCCCACTGACTAGCAAATGGTAGCGGTCCACATGGCATTTTTTGGGGCTGATGTTTGCTGCCTCTTCCACTTCTTTGCTGAATTCTTCAACAACCATTTTTACAACGTTAAAATTTTGAAACGTTAATAAAAAAAATCAAGCTATAATATAAAAAAATTTTACAATAACGAATATAAAATATTTTTATCTATAAATTGAGCCCAAATTCATATACTTTACCACACTTCTTCCCAACTTATTTTTTTTTCTAATTACTCTATCCTACCTAATATTACTTATACTAAGCCAATATTATGGATTTAAATAATCCTAATTACTCCCAAAATAATACAAACCACCCACAAAATCCCCAAATAATCGAAGCCAATATTATACTAAGTCAAGTTAACGTAATTTAATTTAACGTAAGCTAATTAACACATAGTTACTATAATCTCGAGTTAACGCTAATTTAATTTAACGTAAGCTAATTAACTTTTAACGTAATTTAATTTACCATAATAAATTTAAGATACTTTAATTTAACGTAATTTAATTTAACGTAATCTAATTAGCTTTTATTAATTTAAATTATTTATTTCCTATAAAAATAAACATTTAGGTAGGAGAGAGAGTATATGGTGGGAATAGTAAAAGTAGGAGAGAGAAATATAAAAACCAAGTAAGACCAACCAAACTATTGTGAGGAAAAAAAGATGAGTTGGTCGGAGTTTTAATGGGATGTGAGGTGTAAGAAGGAGGGAAAAAGAGAGAATGACAAAAACTCAAAGACCAACCAAGACCAACCAAACCATTGTACATGCTCTTAGAGCAAATTATTAATAAATGAAAGATATAATTGCCCGGGACATAGCCGGTAGCCCGACCCTAAAAACTACTCCCTCCGTCTCTTATTAGTTTACTCACTTTTCTTTTTGGGTTGTCTCTAGGAAAAGTTGGTGTAAAGTTTGTTATATTAAATAATAATAAAAAGTTTGTATTATTGTGGGCGAAACTACTAAAATTTGTATTATTCTAAGTAGTTAAATAATCCAATAATATATGCATTTGTTTCTATTTAAAACTAGTTATTAGGCCCGGGCTATGTCCCGGGTAAGGAATATTTTCATTTATTAATATTGTACTTTGAAACAATAACATTAAATATCACTTGGTCAAGTGGTTAAGACTTTAATATATAAATTTGAAGTCATGGGATCGAACCCTATTCTATGCAATTTCTATTTTTTTTATTGTATGTGGATTAAATGGAGTAAAATGCCCTCAGAGAGAGCGCCACGTGGCACCGTTTTTTGTTTAATAACGCCTTTTAATATATTAGCATAGATTTGCTTGTCAATTAGTATTTGGTTTCTTCATTTCCACAACCGAATATTCGAATTTACTATTATTACATCTACCGAATTTAAAAAATTGTAGTCGTACCCGAAGAAGCTGAGTTGACCACGTAACAAACTACACAACTACTGCTTTTATTTGATTTCTCTTATCAAGTTATCAACTAGTATCATAAGTTGTTGATTAGAGTACTACTCTATACTCCCAATAAACAACTAGTGTACGTATCAGTTATCAATATTTATACGATATTACGATATTTATCACACATCCTTTGGGTCATACTCATATCATCATATGAGTTATGACAGCTAGAAGGAGCATTCATTTTCTTTTCCTTTCATTTTTTCGGTGAAAATAGTACCAATCCCGAAGCATTCATTTTCTACTTTAATTTGTTAAACATCGCCTCAGAATTACTTAAAATCGCCCCGGTTCCACTTTGACTTTACTATTTTACCCTTTTCTTTTTTCCACCACTCACCACCCCCGCCACCACCCGCCACCACCACCTACCTCCCTCGCCACCACCCACCATCACCGCCACCCGCCACCACTTGCCACCACTCACCCCGTAAAAAAAAAAAAAGATTTTAATTGGGGCTAAGGGTCGAACGTCAGCCCGGACGTTCGACCCATGGCCCGAACGTCCAGGCCGGACGTTCGGACCATGGGTCGAACTTCCTGGCCAAAAGTTCGACCCTTAACTAAAAAAATTTCAAATTTTTTTAAAGGGGGGCGAACGTTTGGCCAAAATGTTAGACCCATGGCCCGAACGTTTGGCCTGGACGTTCGGGCCATGGGTCGAACTTCCTGGTCAAACGTTCGCCCTGACGTTCGGGCCATGGGTCGAACGTCCCGGCCGGACGTTCGACCCTTAGCCCCAAAAAATTTTCGCAATATGAGTGGTTGACGAGGTGGCGGTGGGGCTTGAGGTGGACGATGGGGGGCTGGAGGTGGTGGTGGGGCTGGTTATGGCAGGAGGTGGTGGTTTGGGAAAAGAAAAGAAAAACAAAGGAAGGGTAAAGTTGGAAATATTTGGTGGGACGAGGCGATTTTAAGTAATTTCGGGGCGACGAATAAAATTTCAGTTACACAACTACACAACTACTGCTTTTATTTGATTTCTCTTATCAAGTTATCAACTAGTATCATAAGTTGTTGATTAGAGTACTACTCTATACTCCCAATAAACAACTAGTGTACGTATCAGTTATCAATATTTATACGATATTACGATATTTATCACACATCCTTTGGGTCATATCATCATATGAGTTGTGACAGCTAGAAGGAGCATTCATTTTCTTTTCCTTTCATATTTTCGGTGAAAATAGTACCAATCCCGAAGCATTCATTTTCTACACGTCTTTAATTAGTTGCTACTTTATCGCTTTTTTCAAGTGTTTTCTCTGTATCTTTTATTTTATATACTTGGATCTCCATTTAAAGTATGCTTAGGCTGTGTTTGATTTATAATAGGAGAAATAAAGGTAATGTTTCACTTATTTTAAGGCCTAAAATAAAAGTTTACATTTAAAATGGAACGTGAGATTGGATCTTACATATAATTTGTTGTTTGATTCATATTAAAATAAATCCAATTAAAAATTAGATTAGTTAAAATAAGTTTAGTTTAATAAAAATTAATTTAGATTAGTTAAGTAAGTTGAGTTTAGTAAAAATCAATTTAATATAGAAGAGTAGAAATATGTACATATAAGACCCTATTTACTTCACATGTTTTTTACTGAATTGGATTTATATTTGCTGAATTAAACTTCTTTGGACTTGTTTTTGTTGAACAGGACTTAACTATACTGAACCGAGCTTATACTTGATAAATTGAACTTATTTTTACTGTTTCCCTATTGTTTTCTCTTAGATTCCTTACTAATTTTTGTTGAATTGAACCGACTTTTGCTGAGCTAAACATAACTTAGCTGAAGTGAAGTGGTTTTTGCTGAATTGGAACTTTTTTTTTTTTGTTAAAATAACTTGCTAAACTGAACTTATTTTTTTGTTAAAATAACTTGCTAAATTGAACTTATTTTAAGGTGAACTAAACATGGCATAATTTTAGCTCAACAAAAATAAGTTCATCAAGTCAATAAAATTAAGCTCAATTCAGTAAAAATAAGTTTAGTTTACTAACACAAAGTTTAAATCAGCTAAAATAAGCTTAATTCAGTCGCAATCAAGCTAGTGAAATAAACAAGGCCTTAATTTTTTCACTTTACTTTTTCTACCTTCATAAAAAATTATATAATCTATTATATACATACGGGTGTACAATGTATATTCTCAAAAAATTATGCCATTTATTAATACAACTTTTTTTGAAAGGAATCTATTAATATAGCAACATTTTTGGAGCGGAATATTTTTGTGTCTTTTCACAATTTCATACCCTTCACATCTTATAGACTCCTCTTTTTTTTTTTTTTTTTTTTATTTTGGTAAGGAGAAACACACTAGGATTGGCCCCTAGGATAGGACCAACCTACAACATCCTTTTGGATGATGGAAGAAAACAGAACATCAAAAGAAGAAAACCAATACAAAAGCGAAGGAGACTCATGACCCCTGTGATCCATAAAACTCGCCGCTTGATTAGCTTCCCGAAAGCAATGATTAATAGACACCTCTTGAAACTTATTCAGCTCCTCCGAAGTATCCACAATCAAAGAATTAATTTCCTAAGGAATCTTCCAACACTACCGGATCGAATTAATAACAACCAAGTTATCTCCTTCAACAATCAGAGAATTAATTCCAAGGAACCGAGCAGCCCTAGCACCTTCCCGAAGCCCCCAAGCCTCCGCCTTAAGAATAGAGCAATCTAAAGAAAGCGACATTGCCCCCGCAAGACACAACTCGCCTAAATGATTTCGAACAGTGAAACCAAACGATGCTTGACCATTCCCCAACTTGGAACCATCAAAATTAAGCTTAAACTACAAATTCAAAGGAGGAGACCAAGTAATATTACCAGCACACACCCGAGACTGCAAACCCCGAAAAGAAGAAGCATCACACACATATTTTCAATAACACGAGAACACTCCCAATCTTTAACAAACTTTGAGAATGAATAAGCTAACCCAACAGAAGAAAAGACATCCTCTTGAAAAATGACTTTATTACGCTGGAAACACACTAACCACCACATAAAACAAAAATGAAGAAGATCTTCTGAAGAGCACACAGATCTAACATGGTTTAAATTCTCAACAACATTATCTGAAAAAGGCCCTACCGCAAACAACGACCAACCAAACAAATCATGGAGAACCTGAACTACATCTTGGGTAAAAGGACAATGAAAAAGAAGATGATTCACATCTTCCGAGTGAAAATTACAAAAATAACATTCCTGCGGAAGGAACACATGGCTCTGTTGAAGCCTAATCTTAGTAGGCAACCCATCCTGACAAATTTTCCAAAGAAAATTTTTAATTTTAGGAGGAACAAGAAACTTCCAAAGCCAAATAAATGGCTTAGGAGGCGGGGGATCAATAGCTAAACCTTGCACCAGCAAAGCACCAGACTTAACAAAATATTCTCCATCTGGAGTAAGCCCCCAAACAAGACAATCATCTTCTGAATGAGACGGAAGAAAAATACCAAGAATGGCCTGACAAACAGCATCAGGGACTAAAGTTGCCAATAAAACCTTATCCCATTGCCTAAATTCCTTAATAACACGACACACCTAATGTAACTGCCCGCTCTTCCGAGCTGCTAGCTAATCTCACTTAACATTCATAAATCTCAATTAACACTTAATGAACCTGGATTTTTCATTTACTTGCAGCGGAAACATAACCTCTAAACGATCCTGGACCTGTGGGTCAGGGCCCACAACATGATAACCCCAAAATGAAATATCAGCTTACAGAATACTTTACGGAATTTCCATAAAAGAATATTTTATTCTCAGTAAAACATCTAACTATAACTTTAATCCATGATTTACAACGTAAGCATCTTCTCGTTCATTTCGCATATTCTAAAACCTCGATACTCTACCTGCAAAATATCTAACAATGAACTCTGCCCCCACCAGGACAGGTTCCAAGAACAAAATCAGCGAAACTGAGTACACACTATCCAACCAGAAATTCACTTTAGTGGCTTAAACTTAGTTCCGTAGCTCATTGATCTTCTAGATGATAACTTAATTCAAAACATCCATAAAACATGAATTCAGATAAAAATAAATCTTAATCACTCAGAATTTTCATACTCGATAGGGCCTTTGAAAAGCATACTAAAAACCCAAAACACAAAAGCTTAAATTTTCCACAAACAAAATATGAACTTGAAACATGTTCTCCAGCCATAGTTTTAACTGTCTTTGCTATCCATTCACGGAAAATATACCTTCTTAGTAATAAAACATATCCTTCTTGAACATAATTTCCTCGAGTTGAAATTCAGATACAATGATTCAGAAAACATTATTAGGAGCATATCTCTTAGTATAGAATTCATTTGAAAATTCGAAGACTCCATAGCATAAATCATTGAGTCTTCGTAAAAGACAGAAGCTTTTGCGAAGAAAATAACTAATAGGAGTTCCACATGAACTTTCAGAGACCATATAATACTTTGTAATTTCTTCCTTCAACCAGTCTGTAACATATTCGGGGAAAAATATACGAATAGAGAGTGGACTATATTGCCATCTCTAAACTCATGGGGACGTCTCCCCTACCAATTTTTGTACTTGCTTGCAAGACTTGTTTCCGGGACATATGTCCCATCATTTCATAGTACACACATACTACGATGTGTTCATCATCTTCTTCTGCAGTTTCTTCCCCATCATAAACAAAATCGAAAACCTGTTTAATAATTTCACAAATCCTTATTTACTCATGATTCGAATTCATAGTTCTCAAAGGTAATAATCATATATAATCAAGATCTCAATCCATATAATACAGTGTTTTTCACACTTTCATAATTAAAAATAAACTTATATCACAAATCCTTCAACAATTATTTATACCGAAGTCATAACTCAAACACAGTTGATCAAAATTCCGTTGTTAGCCCAAATCTTTCAAATACAACTGTAGTGTAGACAAAAACCGAGTTCATAAAAAAAAATATCGAATCCGTACTCCCTAGGCTTTATAAATCGGAAATCTCGTTGAAAACTACATAGTTAAGTATACATATCTAAGTTCTAGCTTAAATACTCATCGCCACCATTACTAAAAACATCATTCTTACAAAACATAATACAAAAGTCTTATAAACTTGGTTCAGAATAATGAGTTCATATAATATTGCTACGAATTTATGCTCTTAAAAAGTTCTCGTGCCTCTCGGCAATGCAACTTAATGATAATCCAAAAATAACTTTATTCTATAAACTTCTTACAACTCATAATGAAACGTTCAGTTATTAAAACTTGTCAAATACACATAATCATATGAAATACTAATTTCTAGTTCGAAAGTGGATGGACAGGTGTGTACCTCTATGCATCTTCAAATAGAACTCGACTCCATAATAATCTTCGAGAGTCCAATATCTCCTTATCCAAATTATACTCGGATCCACATAATTTACCTCATAATAATAATGACAACCATTAATATCCATCTTCACAACAATTCAGATAACTAAATTACTTGCTCATACTTTCTAAGCTCTTTCATGAACTCACTACAACCCTTTAATGCAAACCATTCTACTTTTAACTCATATCATCAATCTCATATTCTAACTCTAATTAACCCCATTATGGTTTTAGAGAATATTATCAAACTAACATAGTTTATAAAAATCAGATTTAATAACTTAACTTAAGAAGGATCAATTCATACTATAAGCTTCAATCCATTAAAGAAAAAGGAAAGATTCAATCTTTAACTCTAAAATAACACTTATTGTAAACTGATTTTGCAAGTCAATAATAAGATTTGATACTAAACTCTTGGTGAAAATCATTAGACAATTAAAAACATATAAACCAAAATTCTGATTGATGAAATAATAGCGAAATCTTAAACCCAAATCAATAACCTGCCAAACAACCCATAATCCATCAAAGATCAAAACTTGGATACCAATCCCTCTTATAATCAAAACTTAAAGGATGAAATGAACTAAACCCACAATTTCAGCATATCAACAATAAATTACAGAAGGAAAATGCACTCACAATGACACCAATGCACAACAGCACCGATGGTGGTGGGAACACCACAGCAGCGGCGGCGAACCGAGCTGAGGAGAGAGAGAAATGCGGCAGCAACAACAACATGCAGCCATAAGCCGAGCAACAACGGCAAGCCGTAGAGCAGGACACGACCATCAACAACGCGTGACACACTGGCAGGAGCTACGGCAAACAAAGTCGACGGCAAGCAAAAACCTCCAGGCGTCGCTCGCGGTGGCAGCAGCACCGACACAATAGAGGATAGAGAGAATGGGTAACAACCCACATCCAAAGAGAGAGAAAACTGATCAAGCAAGTTCAAAGAGCATTCGAGTCGTGACGAGAGAACGAAAAGAAATCGGCGGCGGAGGCTCTGATGAGGAAGCCGAATGTGGGTGAATAGAGAAATGAGAGGGATGACAGTGAATGGGAAGGTGGAAATTGGGTATGGTTCCTTATATTGATAATGAAGAGGTGTGATAATTTGACAACAAAGAAGAACGTGGCATTATCAACACAAGCCACAGAAGGAAAAGAAAAATTTCTTTTCTTTTTAATTTATTTTATTTTTTTTTTTTTTTTTTTAGAACACCAAATTGATTTTACAAAAGAAAAATCCATCAAGTCATACTTAAAATATCATAATTAACTCAAGATAAGTAATTAGCCTTTAATCAGACTTGCTTAAAATATGCGGGCTGTTACACCTAATATGTTCCATACCAACCACCGGAGAGCAAATAGACGAAATTGGATACGGAAACACCCAATTATCATCCCAGAACGAAATCTTACTTCCAGAGTTAACAATCCAACGAAGACCTTTCTTAAAAACATCTCTAATAGACATTAATTTTTTCCATTGCTATGAACAATTACTAGAAGGAATATACTCAAAAATAGAACAATCTTTGAGATAATTTTTAGAAATGAGCTCAACCCAAAGATTAGTAGGATTCTTAACAATTCTCCATAACAATTTCATTTGTAAAGCTACATTATTAACATTAGCTTTACGAAACCCTAAGCCATCATATTTTTTCGAAATACATATTCTATCCCAACTAAACAGGTTAGACGAACCAGCTCCTGGACTATTATTTCAAAAGAAATTCCTATAATTTTTGTCTAACTCCGAATGAACAGAAGACGGTAACAAAAACTGTGCATTTGAAAATTAGCTTTTTGTGGACAAATTAGCCTGAATTAACACTGATCTACCAGCCTCGGAAACAGAGTTAGCTCTCCATTTCGTAAGCTGAGACTGAGAGGACAGAACCACTTTTTTAAAAGTATTTTTGGTTACTCTAGAATCAATAATAGGGCAACCTAAATAATTTCTAGAGAAAAAAGAACTGCTCATTTGTAAAATTGAACTGAACGTACCTAAATAATAGATCCTCCTTTTTGATTGACGAGTATTATTTTCTTGTAATTTTCAAGGTCAGTCCATATAATAAAATAAAAAAGAATCAAATTTAATGGCGGCTGTCTAGAAGTTCAAAAGTTCCATCTGTGGTTTAATATTAAAACTAGATCATGGATGCTATATATTGGCCTAGATCCATAATCATCGGCAACTTGATCCTTTTAATCGTAACCAACAGTCCAACATAAAGAGTAAAAGGGCGATGTTACCTACCAAAAAAAATGAAAAAAAAAAGGAAAGAAACGAAAGAGATATGTTGACATGTCAAGATTAAAATTGTAATTTAATATAGCAGCTTATTTTAAAGATTGTTAATTTGTTATAGAGCGAAAAAATTATCAAATGGACTTGGGAGTTGGGAGGCACTTAATCTCATTTGCCATTTGCTACACAAAGAGATATAGCACCAGAAAAGGAAGGGATAGACAGCTATAAAAGATAGTGATATAACTGTTTAAGTGTGTAGTGAAGAATTAAAGTTGACCTAATTAGTTGGAGGCCTTATTTCCATCTCTCGAACTCGTATTCATCAAACATAAAAAGATTGTACAACTATTGTTTACACAGGCACTAATACAAGTCAAAAATTAGCCGCTATAGCCAAGACATTGTTTTTTTTTTTATCCATATGAGCCACGAAGGCTGTACAAAGAAGGGGAAGCGGGGATTCGAACCTGTGACCTATTGTTCACAGCACCTCAATCTTAACTACTAGGCCAATACATACTTGGTATAGCCAAGACATTTGTATGTATGAATGCAACCACAACTAAAAATAGAGTTGTAAGTTCACTAACTTGTAAGCATGATGGAGATATTTGTATTAATGGGATTAGCTTCTAATGGACGAAGCCATCCAACCTGTAAATCTGTCATGCTTGGTATTTGATAAGATAACTAGTTATTAGGCCCAGGCTATGCCCCGAATAATTATAATATTCATTTATTAACATTTTACTTTTTAAATATAACACCAAACATTACTTGGTTTGGTGGTTAAGACTTTAGGGGGCGTTTGGTTAGAAGAGGGGAAAGGGAAAGGAATCAAGTATGGGTTAGGAGGGGAAAGCAATCAAAAACCCCCCAATTAAAACACATGTTTGGTAGTAAAAACAAAGGGAAAGGGTTTAAAAAAACCCCTCCCCTCTCTTCTTCTTTTGGCAACCAACTCTTTTCTCCAGGTGACTTCCTCTTCTCCCAAGCACTCACTCTTTTTATCCCCTGGCTAATCTCTACGTCGCCTCCCCCTCCTCTCTCCAGCAACGAAATCGGTAGTTGGTGTGGTCGGGGGGTGAAACCCGGGTTATTTTTCGTGGGTCCGGGCTGGTTGTCGGGGGGTTGGGGTGCGTCGTCGATGGGTGGGGTGGGAAATCGGCGGTGCAGGGTGGGTTTACGGTGGGATGGGGTTGGTTTCGGGGGGTTATGGGTGATTTTTTATGGGTTGCGGGTGGTTTTTGGGGAGGGGCTAGGTGGTTTTCAAGCATCTTGGGGTGGGCGGTGGGCTCGGGGCGAATTTTGGTGGTCGGTTTAGGGTGTATGTGGGCTCTAGTGCTTGGTGGTTTTGTGGGTGTTGGAGGTGGTTTGGTGGTTGTTGTGGTGGTGGTTGTTGTGGTGGTGATTGTGGTTAGAGCGGTGGTGGAGGTGGGTGCGGTGGTGGGTTGACGAGAGGTGGGGTCGGGTGACAGAAGTGGGGTGGTGGAGGACTGGAGGTGGTTGTTGATATGTTGGGTGGTCAAAGGTGATGGTCAAGGGTTTTCCATTCCCCCATTTCTAAGTGGAGGGGTAGTGGGGAATCAAAATAGAGGGATTTGGGGTAATGGAGGGGAAAAGAGGGGAAATAAAACTCCCAATCCAAACAAGTTTTAAGGGAATGGAATCAACTAATTCCCTTTCCCTTTCCTGTAAACCCCTAACCAAACGCCCCCTTAGTTTATAAGCTTGAGGTCATGGGATCAAATCTTATAAGATGCATTTTCTATTCCTTTTTTTTTTTTGTTGAATGCGTGTTTACATACAGTAAACACTCTAAGGGATAGCGCCATGTAACTGGTTACGCTCGCTTTAACGTCTTTTAATATATTAGTATAGATAGATTATAGATTTTCTTTTTGAATGGGTGATAAGATGAGAGATTTATTACAAGCAACCTGCCATCTCGTCAATATCTTATCATCTAAAGGGAATTAATTATCAGTGGATCAATCCTTTATAGGAAGTTCTTTTCATATCATGCTCTTGTTTGGTATTGGTCTTCTGCCAAATTTTTTATTTGTTCAAACAGTCGAAAACCTATGTTATAAATAATTTTTCAGTTAGCTTAAAAGCACATTTTTAAGAAGCTCTATTGGACCTCTTTTTTCCTTTCCATTGTTTCTCACATGTTTGAAAGTTATCAAGGTGCAAAATGATTCTTTTAGCGGTCCATTTTCCGTGGATAAATTAACTATAAGATAGATCATAGAGATTGAGTTAGCATTATCTAAAGAATTATAGTAAGTATTAAGCCTATTCTCATTGTGAGAACGGGCGTATGTGGTAGCACCGACGACACCTTGTTTCCCTCCTGTGAAATACCATATACTTCCTGTATTTCGTTTTAAATGCAACTTTGACTTTTACACGATTCACATACGGACCTCACTTTGGCCATATTTTTTAATATATGAAAACAAAAATGATCATATAAGATGTTATTATTAGATTTGTTTCACTAAATATTTTCATAATATCAACTTTTTATAATTTTTAACAATACATAATTAGAGATGGCATTGGTCAAAGTTGTGCTTTATTGGCAAGCGTGAAAATAAACCTACTGTTGCCCTTATAAAAAAACAAAAGAAGCATTTGATTTTTTTTTTTACAATAAAAATATATTACTGAGCATAAACATAACACAAATTCTTGGGTGTAACTGTTACACTATAATTTATGGTGTAACAACCTACAAACCACAACTTTTTGTAAAAAAAAAAATCAAATGATATGAAATAAATTTACATAATGACATGAAATTCATGTCATTATTTGTATAGTCTGCATCATTCTTGTTGAAGTGTATGCCATTACACATGTTACACAATAAATTATGGTGTAACATATTATTACCCAAGACACACCCTAAATATAATTAATGAAGCATGTGAAACGATGATTTATTCTTAGTAAATATTCCAATCATACTACACCGACAAATTTTGTAAACGGTAAACCAAATCAATCGCTCATTTAAATCAAATTTGTTTATTATTTGGACAAAAGAGCTGACATTTATTTGTTTGTACCCCTAAATTGTACTTGATTCTAAAGGGGAATAGGCCGAGAGGGCCGAGGGGTTGCCGGGTTGGTGGTGATCTGATACTGATACGGTGATACCTTGTAGTATATTCGACCAACGTGAAAAATAAGCAAACATAGATTATGAAGAAAAAAAAATTGATGAAGCAAACAATTATTGGAGATTTGGAGTGAGGTCTATAACATCCAAAAATAGTAACGTCCAATCATGAAAAACCTGCATGGTTTTTTCTTGGAATGGTTGACAACTTGCATTCAGATTGCTGATAGCTACAGTGTGGGAAGCAAGGAAGCTGCATCTAGACAAAAATATAAAAGAATCAAAGAAAAAGGAAGCTGCGTCTACTATTTGAAATACGCGGATACTCAGCCTTACGAGTTACGGGCTTTCTTACGGCCCCTTGGCCACCGTCCATTTCAATCTGTGGCTCGCAACTCGCAGCCAATGGCCTTGAACACTTGCTAAAGTTTCAATGATTATGTATCACGTCGTACACCATGCTGCTTATAAACCATGTGCTAATACATATACATATTTTTTTTTTATAAAATACATATACATATAATGAATAATGGATTAAAAAGGCAATATATAATCCCCTAAAAAAACGCATTATATAATGTTGTTGGAGTTATCATTACACATTTACCGATTACCTTGTTAAAGCTAATTTAAAAAATTTGGATGTCAACAAATTTAATTGGTATTATCAATTATGCACGTTGTAAAATTTGGCCTACAATATTGCTTTTAGAAAATTGAGGATTGAAGAAGGTTTATGATTTGGGTTGCGTCCCACATCGAACGTTACAAGATATACTGTCTAGCTTATAAGGGAATGGTTTCTACAAAACATCTTGGGTTGTAGACTCGTATTGGGCCTAATAAAGGCTTCAATGTTTGGATGATGTGTAAAAGCTGACAAACCTAATTTTTTAAAGGGAAAAAAGATATGGACTCTTAGTTATCGAAGTCTACTTGCAAATTTGCTTTTGTCCACTTAGCTTAATCTATTAATACTTTTATTTTTCTACCACTTTTCATAACAATGCATTTTTTATTATAAATAAAGCTAAACATAATCTATCATATTTATAATCCAACCATATGACTCATAAATCCAATAACCAATCATGTGAAATCTCCCGATATTAATAGCTAAACATATTTTATTCAGTAAGGTTCTCATAGTGATATAGTCTAATGTCATGATATACAAATATAGGCCCTGTTCTTTTGGACTTATTTTCAGCAAAAATAAGTAAAAATAAGTTCAGTTCAGCAAAAATAAGTAAAAATAAATTCAGTTCAGCAAAAATAAGTAAAATAAGTTCAGTTCAGCAAAAATAAGTTCAGTATTACTATTAATGTTGTAATTATTATTTTTGTTTTCATTATTACTACTAATATTGTTATTATTATTAATATTATAATTATAATAACGATGAATTTGTAAATTTTTTATTATTTTTATTATTTTTTTATTATTATTTTGTTTATTTTTTTATTTTCTATTATTTTTTTATTTAATATTTTATTTATTATTTAGTAATTATTATTTATTATTATTATTATTATTATTATTTATTATTTATTATTTATTTATTTATTTATTATTTATTATCATTATTATTATTATTTATTATTATTATTTATTATTTATTATTTATTATAATTATAATTATTATTATTTACTATTGATTATTGATTAATTATTATTATTTATTATTTATCTAATATTTATTATTTATTATTTATTTATTTATCATTATTATTATTATTATTATTTATTATTATTAATATTATTATTATTTATTATTTATTATTTATTATTTGATTATATATTATTTATTATTAATATTTATTATTTATTATTATTATTTATTATTTATTATTATTTATTTATTATTATTATTTATTTATTATTATTATTTATTTATTTATTATTTATTTTATTATTTATTTAGTATTATTTATTATTATTATTTATTATTTATTATTATTTATATTATTATTGATTATATTTTATTATTAAATTATTATTATTTATTTTTTATTATTTTTATTATTATTATTTTTTATTTTTTATTATTATTTTTTATTTTTTATTATTTATTATTATTATTATTTATTAATTTTTATTATTATTTATTATTTATTATTATTATTTATTATTATTATTATTATTATTTATTATTTATTATTATTATTTAGCAAAAATAAGTTCAGTTCAGCAAAAATAAAATAAGCTCAGTTCAATTCAGCCAAAATAAGTTCAAAAGAACAGGGCCATAATATACTACTCCCTCTGTCCCATGATATAATGCTTGTTTCTTTCTCTTGAAGTCAAACTTTAAAATATTTGACCAAATATTCTCATTTGTATATATAAAAAAATATATTCATGTAATCTTGTTAGATTCGCCTCAATGTGTAGTTTCATAATATCAACTTTTTATATTTTTTATTAATAAGAAATTGAAGATATTGAAGGTCAAATGTTTATCTTGGAGATCGTATAAACAAAGAAACAAATACTATATTATGGGACGAAGGTAGTAGTTTTTAAGTCGAGTTATACTTTATTCGTTCTAAAATAAGTGGAACACTTATGTTAAAAAACTCTTACATAAAAGAGAATTATTTCATTTATTTCATATTCGAGAAAGTATGAAAATAGACCGGGCTGAATTCGAAACAAAATTTATCAGTGTTTCTACTCGGGGGTAAAATCGGGTCGGAATTGATTTGTGCATTTGTCAAATCCACGTTATCAAGGCGACTTCCGATGGGGCCAATTTATTACAATTGATAACCTACCTCTAAAATCTAATACCTTCAATAAAATTAAAAAATTCCCCCAAATAACATAACACATCTCTCTGTTAACTTTAAATAACGTGACACCAGTTGCAAGAAGAAAGCGTCAACATTACCGCTTCCTCTGTCCGAGTTCATAAATCTTTCTCAGTTTCTCTCTCTTCAACTCAACGCCTTAACTAAAGTTAGGCATTCCCTCATTCTAAAATCTCAGCAATAATGGGGTTACCTTCTCAACGGCCGTCAATGGCGACTGCCTTAAAGTGGCTAGGATTCGTAACGGCTGTTTGGGTACAAGCTATTTCAGGCAACAACTACACCTTTTCCAACTATTCCGATGCTCTAAAAACTCTCATGAACTTAACCCAAGTCCAATTAAACAATCTTTCTGTTGCTAAAGATGTGGGTAAAGCTTTTGGGCTTCTTGCTGGGCTTGCGTCTGATACTTTCCCTACTTGGCTTCTTCTTCTTATTGGGTCTGTTGAAGGCCTTCTTGGTTATGGAGCCCAATGGCTTGTTGTCAGCAAAACCGTTTCTCCCCTTCCATATTGGGCCGTATGTTCTCCTCTCTCTCTACAAATTTTCTTTATTATATTTTATATATGTTAGCTAATTTTGTGTTTTGGGGATGTATGTTGAGATTTTCACATAATTTGTAGTAATGATGAACTTTGTGTAAAGATTTGATTGGCAAAGTTGGGGTAGAATAGAAACTTAGAAATTAAACTGTTTTTGGTATGATTGAAAATGTGCAAATGTGTATGAATGAACAATTTTTAGTGGGTGTTGGTTGTTGTTGTTGACTTGAGGTGTTGGTTGTTAATGAGATGTTGATTATTTTTTGTGGAATTGAAAATGTGCAGATGTGTATATTTATGTGTATGGGAGGGAACAGCACAACATGGATGAACACAGCAATTTTAGTTACTTGTATCAGAAATTTCAGGAAAAACAGGGGACCTGTGTCTGGGATTCTGAAGGGTTATGTGGGTTTAAGCACCGCTATATTTACTGATGTTTGCACTGCCCTATTTTCTGATAGTCCTGCTAATTTCCTTATGATGCTTATGGTTATTCCTTTCGTCATCTGTCTAACCGCAATGATCTTCCTCCGGGAGGTCCCTTCATCGGCTACTGACTCCGACATAACAGAAGAATCTAAGTACTTCAATATGTTTAATATAGTGGCTGTTACTGTTGCGGTTTATCTCTTAGCTCATGATTTTATTGGATCGCTTGGGGATGTTTTTGATGTAACCTTTGCGGTTGTGCTGGTAGCATTGCTTGCTTTCCCATTGGTGATACCGGCTTATATAGCATTCAAAATCTGGGTGGATTCGAAAGCTAAGGAGGATATTGAGGAACAGAATACGGAGCCTCTATTAGCTCCGGAAGCTGTGACCGATACGCAGCAAAATGATGAAGTGGGTGTTGTGGGTGTGGAGGTAAATGAGGATGTTGAGAGATCACAGCCTGTTCTTGGTGAAGAGCACACTATCATTGAGGCGTTGAAAACAGTTGATTTTTGGGTTTTGTTTGTGTCTTTCTTGTGTGGAGTTGGACCTGGTATGGCTGTAATGAACAACATGGGACAAATGGGTTCTTCTCTTGGCTATTCGGATGTTTCGATCTTTGTATCGCTACTTAGCATTATGGGATTTTTTGGTAGGATTATCTCCGGGACAGTTTCCGAGTACTCTATCAAGTAAGTATGCTCTTCCATTCTCATCTCATTTATTACTGTTGCTACTCAAGTTACAGAGCAAGTAAATATCTGTTTGGATGTATGTACTTAAAGTTATATGAGAGTTCTTGAAACTTAAGATAAATGCATAAAAAGAGCGGCTTAAAGATATATACATAATAGTTATATTCGTTTTTATAATACAATTAGTTAACAGCAAGAGTTGTATAAAATAGATCAAAGGTCGACATATGAAAGTTATACACTAAAAAGATATGAACTTGTGACACTTGACTATTAACTCATAATGTACTTGTAAACCACTTTCTAATTCCACTCATAGTATTATTCTTTACTCATAGTATTAGTTTTTCTGTATAGGCAAAATACTGCTCCAGGGTAGGTTTATGGAGAAAGATCAGGCATGTATGTATCATGCCGTGCGCTTTCATAATTAATATTGAGTTGTCTATTGCCCTTTCAAAATCTTTGTTAAATCTGCTGTCCTTGCCATGTTGAAAGGTCTTAATAATCTAAAAAAATCAATTTAGTTGGCAAGTGGGTTTTAATAGAGGTTTTAACTACTGGTGATACTAAGTGCACGATAACTGTTATAGTAGAATATGGAAATTTCTGTGGATGCAATTAAACTTTCTTTATATGAACAGGCTGGCCTAAAAGTGTATTCTTGCGTCCATACTTTATTTGTTTTTATTACCAACATGGTACCTACCAGTTTGCTTAATTGATATGTTTAGTCTAACTAGAAATAAATAAAAAACTTCAAACGTGCTAGTGGTTGGCGAAGATCAAGTAGTAGAGTTACCAGGAAACGCAAAGTTTGTGTGTTGTTACATTTGAATCTGAATTGATTGATACAATAAGCTGCAATTGCTTGTGATATTATTATATCAATATGCATAAGTTAACATATTAAAGTCGGTTTTCATACTCCGGGCTCCTCATTTTGACACAATCGTAACTTAAAGTCGCTTTATCTTTCAAGATAAGCAAAGTTTATAATCAAGTTATAAGATATTTTGTCTTTGTCATTGTAAAAGTGGGCTCATTCCACATATGGACCACAGATTAATGGCACTTTGCTGTTTAATAGTTCACCGTAGCTGATCACGTCAATGCAGTTGCAGATATGGTCTTGTAGGCCTATATGGTTTCCTTTGGCCTATATTTAGGACAATTATTGACTGGACATATAAATATCTCCCTGAATCCTCCTTTTTTTACGGTCTTGATGATTAAAAAGACATCATTTATATCTAATCTTCAATGGGCCTAATACAAGCCTACATTGGAGTACTCCATGAGCCTTATATGCTAGTTATTCTCCCTCTTCTTCTTCAGTGTAGGGCAACTAGTCACCTTGCATGTGGGGTTTCTCTTACTGAATTTAAGAGTGTATATACTTGAACTAAAATGTCAAGAATATGCTGATCTTATGAATTTGGTCGATTATATTGCAGGAAAGCTGGAACCCCTAGACCTCTCTTCAATGCAGCATCTCAAATATTATTAGCTGTTGGATTTGTGATCATGGCAATAGCAGTCCCAGGGAGCCTATACATCGGGGCAGTCGTAGTTGGTTTGTGCTATGGTGTTCGCCTTGCAATCACTGTCCCAACTGCCTCAGAACTATTTGGCCTTAAATATTATGGTCTCATATACAACATCCTTATCCTGAACTTACCACTTGGCTCATTCCTTTTCTCGGGTCTTCTTGCTGGTTTAATCTATGATGCGGAAGCTACCATTACTCCTAGTGGTGGTAATGAGTGCTATGGGGCTCACTGCTATAGACTTTGCTTCTTGATCATGGGTGGTGCTTGCCTTATTGGGTGTGCTTTAGATGTCTTGATGGCTAGTAGAACCAAGGACCTTTACAGGAAGATCGCTGCAAGCAAAAGATCGAAATCCGTAGTTAATGGAAAATGAGCGCTCTTTACGTGTTTGTTGTAATTGTAAGTATGCAATTGGCGGAAATGGAGCAACGCGTGATTGCGATTCTTCTCATTTGAGCGTTGTTCATTTCCAATTTTTTGACAGTATGGGGATTGGGGTGTATGTTTTGTGTATTTGTAGAAAAATAAATACAATTTACTTCCCAAAGTGCCATTTTGACAGTGTTGTACGACATGATGTTAGCAAAGACGGGGAAAGGATGGGGGTGGAGTGCTGTAGCCTGTATGATTGATTCTTTGTACTGTAACCATTTCATCTCCTAACCCCTCTAGAAAACGAAAACAGAAAGGAAAGAGAAAAACAAAAGAAATTTTGTGATATCCTGTTATTGTCCAATTTGAATATGAGGTGTTCTTTGTCCTATAATACCAATTGAGTCATTATAGCAGTCCAGGACTTCAGATGACCCACTATTAGTCACTTTTATTTATTCATGTTTATTATTGTATCAAGTCTTTTTAGCTACTTCAATAAATTCCCTTTTTCTGTTAGCAACAAAGTCTTGATGTGTGTGTTTGCTTCACTTAAATTATGTTAATATGAAATTATTGGAAGTTTTGTAAAAGTCCCAAGCTTAACTTATCTATACCTATTAGAATGTTTTATAATCGGAATTTGAACATTATTGGCCTTGAAGTTTAACTTATTTAAGCTTATACTGTTTCTAGAAATGAATATAAGGTTAGGAGAACCGAGTCTCGATAACATCACTAACTTATTTGAGTATTTGACTATTTAAACTTTGTTTTATTCACCTAAAATATGCTCATCTAAAACTTTTAGGCTTTTTTTATAGTTAGAAATTTGACGTGATTGTGTTTCTACGAACAAGAAATACGAAAATATAGTTTATGTTAAAATAAGGTTTGATTCATTTGAGTCACTTGGTAAAACTTAAGAGTTAAGAATTTTACTTTTTCTATAGATATAATTGTAGGAATTTAGATCTTAATACGGAAAACAAGTATCGGCATCTTTCAAACATCCCAGCACCGAGATCTTTGCATAAACTAACATGAATCTATAAAGAGTGTAGAATATACCTCTTGATGCGTGAATTCCACTTTCACCTCTAGCCTTCTAGTAGAGATCCTTAGAACGTCGATCGCCGGTTCCTCTAGTGTTGGTCCGCGAACAACCCTTAGATCACCACGTATGCTAGTACGGAAGAGTGTAGAATCCTCTTGCTTTTGAGGTGTATGATGGCCAAATGAATGAGAGAGGAGAGCAAAAGAAAATCGGATTTTCTCTTGCCAAAAGTGATGTCCTTCCCGGCTCCTTTGTAACCCCGTATGATTATATAGGGTGGTTACAAAGAGATGATTCATGAGGCTTTATTTTTGCCTCGTAATGTCATACATTATGAGCCTAATAAACTCATGAGTTACAACTCTTCCATCAATCATAAAAACCGCCTTGACCCGTTTCACAAATGGATTTGGGTAATATCCAAGGGTTGTCATATTGTGTGACCTCATGGGACCCGATACATATTAGTAGTTGGCCTAAATATACTAGCCCGACCAACCGCAATTAGCACAGCAAAACGTTGCGGTCACCTAATATTATTGAATATATTATCTTTATAATTTGTCCATATACATTTAGTTTG
Source organism: Beta lomatogona (assembly GCA_947646795.1). Classification (NCBI taxonomy): domain Eukaryota; kingdom Viridiplantae; phylum Streptophyta; class Magnoliopsida; order Caryophyllales; family Amaranthaceae; genus Beta; species Beta lomatogona. The sequence goes on from CANSNZ010000090.1 coordinate 26,438, forward strand.
TTACGCTTGATCGAGGACAAAATCCTTCAATCTCCCGCTTGTCTAAGAACAAGTGTGTAACCTTCAAATTCCTTAAGTCGGCTTAATGTCTAACTTGATGACATGGTAACATCGTATGTAAACCATACCAATATTCAAGTTGTTTCTTGAAATCCGAGTTCGAGCTGTAGAAACAAATGATTAACTCCTTAATCCATTTGAGCACGGCCATGCATTTTCGGTTCTCGCTCTTCAAGAGGCGAAGACACCAATCCTAACTCTTAGGAGGACTTTATCCGGTCTTGTATAACCAAAACTCCCGTTCAATTCGTAGCAGTTCCGATCCATTGCTTTTTATAGCCTCCTTTTACGGCACGACGTTTTGCAGTGTCAAAAACATACTAATCCTTAAGTAAGAATAGTGTCATACTCATGTCTAAGGAATCCACTAAATATATTAATGAGATTCTCATAAACCTTTTAGAGAACTCCCTCTAGGTCGCGCGACGTGTATCGACTATACACGCCTATGCAAATGACTAGACATCTCGATGTCCCCGTAGCCCATGGCTGCACTATCGATCAACTTGCAATCTAGTCCATCAAACGGAATCATTTACGTTCAATTTCAATGATTCGAACTAGGGACAAAGGTAAATTATAACTCGTTCCTTTGGATAGGGTTTCATTTGTCAAATCACATATTTGACAATCCTATCAAACGTTATAAAATACTTTGAGCGTTTTTTTAATACTAAACCAAGATTAAATAAGAACATAACCTTTTATTGATAAACATATCACAAGAGTAACTATAAGCGTGAACTAATTAAAATAAATAGTACATAATCAAAGCCACTCTCCTACGTGCTTAAGTCCTATAGCCCTAGTATGACTCTCATGCTAAGGTAGGGGCAATGGTTTAGTCAAAGGATCGGCGACATTCCTATCACGTATGAACTTTGCTAACTATTACATCTTTTCTCTCAACGATTTCTCGAATGAGATGAAACTTCCTAAGTACATGTTTACACCTTTGATGTGATCTTGGTTCCTTAGGCGAGCTATGGCACCATTGTTATCACAATGTAAAACAATACCATCTCCAACACTAGGCACTACTCCTAGCTCCAGAATGAACTTCTTCATCCAAACGGCTTCCTTTCTTTGCATCTGGAGCAATGTACTCGGCTTCTGTTGTAGAATCGGCGACGAGTACTTTGCTTTGAACTTTTCCGGCCTTTGCCCCTCCATTTAGACAAAAGATGAAACCCGGTTGGGATCGGAAATCATCTTTGTCGGTTTGGAAGCTTCGCATATGTGTAACCCTCAACAATTAATTCACTTTCACCTCCATACACTAAGAAATTATCCACTAGTCCTTCGTAAGTACTTTAGGATATTCTTAGTTGCACTCCAGTGTGCGTCACCTGGATTTGATTGGAATCGCTACACATGCTCAAGGCATATGAAACATGCGGCGAGTACGAATCATGGAGTACATAATGGACCCTATAGGCGACGCATAAGGAACATTACTCATTCGCTTAATCTCATCGGGTCCCGAAGGACAGAGTCTTGCTAAGCGAAACACCATGTTGCATGGGTAGAAAACCTCTTTTAGAGTTTTCCATATTGAACTTAGTAACGATCTTATCTATATAAGTTCTTTGGCTAAGTCCAATCATCCTCTTAGACCTATCCCTATAGATCTTGATCCCCAAAAATGTACTCGGCGTTTCCAAGGTCTTTCATAGAAAAACAACTCTTGACCATTCCTTGGTGACTCGAAGCATGGGAATGTCGTTTCCTATGAGAAGTATGTCATCTACATATAAGACCAAGAAAACTATGTTACTCCCACTTTCCTTCTTGTAAACACAAGACTCTTCTCCGTTTTTGAGAAAACCAAACAGGTTTGATTGCCTCATCAAAACGAAGATTCCAACTCCGGGATGCTTGCTTCGATCCATAAATGGACTTTTTGAAGCTTACATACCCTCCTAGGATATTACGGATCCATAAAACCTTCAGTGTGTCATATACACATCCTCTTTCAAGAATCCATTCAAGAAAGCGGTTTTGACATCCATCACGCCAAATCTCATAATCATAGAAGGCGACGGATCGCTAGGAGTATCCGAATGGATTTAAGCATTGCTCTTGGTGAAAAGGTTTCGTCATAGTCTATACCATGAACTTGCTTGAACCCTTTTGCAACCAATCTTGCTTTGTAAACACGAGCGTTACCATCCTTGTCTGTTTTTCACTTTGAAAACCCATTTGCAACCAATAGGTGTAACCCCATCGGGCAAATCCATCAAGTCCCGTACTTGATTTTGGGACATAGATGCCATTTCGGACCTCGTGGCTTGAAGCCATTTTTAGAGTCTTCGCTCATCAAAGCTTGCTTGTAGGTAGTAGGTTCCTCAAATTATAAGATCATTATCTCAGAACTTTCGGTTAACAAGAAATCAACAAACTTCTTGTTTGGTATTCTTGATCTATTGGTCCTACGAGGGGCCGAGGAGAAATTTTCTTCTCAACAATTTGAGAATTTTCGCACGAATTAGATTCGAGTGGGACAGTAGGAGGTTCGTGTACGGAATGCACATCCTCCAACACTTGGTCGGTTATGGGAGAAGATTCCTCTAAAGGAGGAATTACTTGAAGCTCCACAGGTGGCACTTGTGCTTGACTCTAACATAGGTTGAACTATGTCCATTTGTTGCTTTTCTCGAACCTCTTCGAGAAATATATTACTCCCGCTTGCCTTTTTGGAAATAAAATCCTTTTCCAAAAAGACACCACGACGAGCAACAAACACTTTGCCCTCGGTCAGATGGTAGAAGTAATAGCCCTTGGTCTCTTTGGGATAACCCACAAAGAAACACTTATCGATTTAGGGGCGAGTTTATCTGAAAGTAAACGTTTTACATAAACCTCACAACCCCAAATCCGTAGAAAAGACAAACTTGGAGTTTTTCCCTCCACATCTCATATGGTGTTTTTTCTACTGCCTTTGATGGAGTTCTATTAAGTGTGAAAGTAGCAGTTTCAGAGCATATCCCCAAAAGAGATGGGAAGATCAGCAAAACTCATCATAGACCGAACCATATCAAGTAGAGTTCGATTCCTCCTTTCGGATACACCATTCAAGCGAGGTGTTCCGGGTGGAGTGAGTTGGGAAAGAATTCCACAACTCTTCAAGTGATCACTAAACTCTTGGCTCGAATACTCACCACCACGATCGGATCGTAGTGCTTTAATTGTTTTGCCAAGTTGGTTTTGGACTTCATTACGGAATTCTTTGAATTTTTCAAACGATTCCGACTTATGCTTCATTAAATAGACATATCCATATCTACTTAAATCATCGGTAAAAGTAATGAAGTATCCAAACCCTCCCCTAGCTTTTGTGCTCATTGGTCCACACACATCACTATGTATTAGACCCAATAGATCATTGGCCCTTTCACCCTTTCCCGGTAAAAAGTGACTTTGTCATTTTACCCATTAAACATGATTCACATACATCAAATGGCTCAAAGTCAAAAGATGTTAGAAGTCCCATCTTTATGTAACTTCGAATGCGTTTCGCGTTTATATGTCCTAAACGACAATGCCATAAGTAAGTAGGATTAGTATCGCTTGATCTATGTTTTTTTTGTCTATGTTAAGGACATCTTTGTCTAACTCTAGGAAATATAGACCATTAGACTTTTTTAGCAATGGCATAAAACATTGAATTCAAATAAACAGAGAAACAACCTTTCTCAATTGTAAATGAAAACCCTTCATTATCCAAAACTGGAATAGAAATAATGTTTTTGGTAATAGCGGGAACATAATAACGATTATTAAGCTCTAATATTAAACCGGAAGGCAAAGGTAGACAATAAGTCCCAATCGCAACGCAACCCTTGCACCATTTCCAACGCGCGGTTCTACCTCCCCCTTTAGCCAAGGTTCTACTCCTTCTTAGTCCCTGAAGAAGAAGCCCCGGACTTCTTATCATTCGAGATACTTCGGGCGATTACGCCTCCAATGGCCAATTTGACCACAATGGAAGCACTTGGCATTTGCGGCCACCTTTGGCTTTGCCTTTGCACGTGGCTTATCCAGCGATCTTAGCGGCAACTTGCTTGCCCTTGTCTTGCTTTTTCTTGCCGGCCCATTCTTTCTTAAAACCCTTTCCCTTTTGAACCATAAGAACTTCCTTCTTAGGTGCAACGAGAGATGTTTTGCTCGGCGATTATGAGCATCCCATGTAACTCGGCAAGGGTTTTCGACACCCCATTCATATTGAAGTTCAACCTAAAATGGTTGAAGCCTTCATGAAGTGAGTGTAGTATGATGTCGTAGCTTGACTCTTGGCTATAAGGAAAACCCAACCTCTCCATTGTCTCGAAATAACCAATCATTTCAAAGACATGAGTGGCGGCGGCTTGCCTTCGACTAACGCACACTCAAGAATAGCCTTGTGAGTTTCATACCTCTCCATCCGAGCTTCTGCTGAAACATGGTTTTTGTTTGTCGGATAATACTACGAGCATCCAAGCTTGCAAACCTCTTTTGCGAGGCTTGGTTCCCATAGCCGCGAGCATAAGGCAAGTAACAATTACCGACCTTTCGCAATGGCCTTATGGGCCGCCTTCTCGGCTTCGGTAGAGGTGGTCGTTAAAACCGGGATCGGGGTTTCAAGAACATCCTCTCGACCTTCGGATCTAAGAACAATTCTCAGATTCCTTTCCCAATCAAGGAAGTTGTTCCCGTTCAACTTATCCTTTTCAAGGATTGAACGTAAGTTAAAAGGTGAATTATTGTTGTTACCGGACATGATATCTACATAGAAGATGCAAAAGTAATGAGTATGTTTATCATAATAGCTTTTAACAAATTTTAAACACTTTAAAATAAAAGCTATGCACTTGACCAATTTTAAATATGTCCCTTTTGAATCAAGTGATTCTAAGATCCTATCAAACGTGATTTATAAGTGGACTTTGGCCTCAACTTAAAACCAAATTTAAAAGGTAAGTAAACTCTTTTATTAATTACAACAATTGTAATTCTTAGTTGATGGGTGATTGCTAAGGTGATGAAAGTTCCCGGGTAAGGAAGTTACCCACAGCGTTGGGGAAAGCCTTCCTAATCCTAGACAGAACTTGTCACCCCAAACACAAAAACCCAACCCTTTGCTTCAAAATCCAAAACCGTTTTGATGATTTTGTTGGGCCAAACCAAACTAAACATGCAAATTTCGGAAATTTACTCTACTTAGCCCAAGATTGGAAGTAACACTTCTGCTTTGGCGAACCTATTACTAACGATCGAGATTTTTAGTAGATGTTTATTTGGAAAAGCAATTACCCAATATTAGCTTTAGGGACCTAAGTAAATTATTATGTGATTTAATTACTAGTGAACTCATTGCAAAAATAAATCACATGCATAATAAAACTTAGAAAGCATTCAAAAGCAATATTTAAATGCATAAAATAAAATGTGATCCTAGTATGGCCCCTAACCCTAAAGACTACTCTTTAAGGCATCCATCCTTGAACCACCTTGGATCTACATCGTTGTGCTCCATGGAAATGAAAACATCGGATCTCCATCTTTGAATCACTTCAACTTGAATAATTTTTTGAAAATTTAAACTAATATTACAAAAATACCAACGATGCATAGATCGTATTTAGATTACAAAAATACATTCACGATACGCGGATCGTATTTTCTATCCAAGTTTGGGCCATACTAGTCACCGCATGCAATTATTATATCATATATATAAAACATGCATTTTAATCAACTATTAAAATAAATTATTATGCTTCAACAACTTTAAAACATAATAACATCAACCAAATTTAATCTCATATTAAATTAAATGGTTAGTACCTTTAGACAAATTCAATCATATTAGAATTTATCTCTCAAGAGCATTATAGTATTAATCTAACAAATTTAATCAACTATTAAATTTAAAGGGAAAATATATAAGCACTTTAAGGTACCACATATATTTTAATCATATTAAAACATAAAATCATTGCATGACATTTAATCACAAACACTAACATGTAAGAATTAATCAACTTATTAAAACTAACATCCTAACATAAAATTAAATGTCATAAAATGAAACTTCCATCATAATTTTAATTCATTTAAGCATTAGCATAGGATACCAAGCATAATAACTACTTAATATGCATTAAGGGATAAACGGATCTTTAAAGTTTTTATCCGTTGAAAAAGCAAACGAGCCAAGCGAGGCGGAACATCGCTCGCGACCCGCGACGCTCGTTGCGACTTGCGATGCTCGTCGCGATTTGCGAGAAGCTTACTTCTTCCGTTTTTTCCAATTTCAATTCGGGCAATTTTAATCGAAATGCGTATGATTTTCTTTATACACTAAAACACTTTTATGCATAACTAAATCATACTAGGCCTCATATTCAAGAATTCATGCCATGAAATTATACATAATCAAATTAAGCATAAAAACTTCAAAGCATGCAAATCATGAATCATACATATATATATATACATCATATTCTAATTAACAACTTAACTAAAACATGAAATAATATAACAATTATATATGTATATATATATATGTATCAAAAAAATGTATAAATAACTTTTATACTCCCACTAGATTAAAATCCAATTTTAATCATGCAAACAATATCCTCATGCTAATACCCTCCCCTAAATGAATTAAAATAAAGGAAAACATGCATCAACATGATCACATTAATCTATGCAAATAGGCTAAGCGATACCCTTTGTAGGAATTTAGATGCTTAATGCGGAAAACAAGTATCACATACTCAAACATCTAACACCAAGATCTTTGCATAAACTAACATGAATCTATAAAGAGTGTAGAATATACCTCTTGATGCGTGAATTCCACTTTCACCTCTAGCCTTCTAGTAGAGATCCTTAGAACGTCAATCGCCGTTCCTCTAGTGTTGGTCCACGAACAACCCTTAGATCACCACGTATGCTTAGTACGGAAGAGTGCGAGAATCCTCTTGCTTTTGAGGTGTATAATGGCCAAATGAATGGAGAGAGGAGAGCAAAAGAAAATCAGATTTTCTCTTGCCAAAAGTGATGTCCTTCCCACTCCTTTGTAACCCCCATATGATTATATAGGGTGGTTACAAAGAGATGATTCATGAGGCTTTATTTTGCCTCATAATGTCATACATTATGAACCTAATAAACTCATGAGTTACAACTCTTCCATCAATCATAAAAACCGCCCAACCCATTTCACAAATGGATTTGGGTAATATTCAAGGGTTGTCATATTGTGTGACCTCATAGGACCCAATACATATTAGTAGTTGGCCTAAATATACTAGCCAACCAACCGCAATTATTTCTAAAGCAAACGTTGCGGTCACTTAATATTATTGAATATATTATCTTTTTATAATTTGTCCATATACATTTAGTTTGTTACACTTGATCGAGGACAAAATCCTTCAATAATTTCAATCTTATAAAGTGGAGGGTGGAAATTTCCTTGCCTTTCTATTTTACTCCCACTTGAGTATGGCTTGATACTGGATCTAAAACCTCTGAAAATTGACATATGATTAGACTTCTTATCATTACAAAAATGTTAATCATAGTGCCTTTTTTAATTGTTTTCGTTTGTTTGTTTTTGTTCGGAGGTGAATCGATGTTATTACAACTGGGTTTTCCTCAGTTTTACAAATAGGCAGGTCCATGTCCATAGTCCATCCATTACTAAGGCAGGCAATTTCAGCTTTTCTCGCATGCGAAAACTTGGTTAGCTTGTAGTGTAAACAACGTTTAGACAATAAAAAAATAATCACAATAGTATATATTAAAAATAACTAAAATGAATATAAAAAATAGTTATATAATACTAATACATAATGGAAGATGTATATAGTCAAATTAATGCATTTTCCCCTCAAAAAAAAAAATAATGCATTTGGGGTGCATGTGTTGCAAAGATTATGAAACGGAGGAAATACTTCCTCGGTTTTTTTTATTACTACACTTCTTATTTTTACGCCATCCAATGCATTACTTTGATCAATATTATCTTTACCTAGTTGTTGGCCCCGACGATGTCTCGGATCATTTACCAATGTGAACAAAAAAGTCTTAAATCAAACACTTGAGAGAAGTGGGAAAAAAGCAGGTTATAGGCATTGGGTTGTGCTCAAGAAGTGATCTTCCAATTCCTTTTAAATTTTCTACATAGTAAATTATAATATAAATTATATATCAATAAGACCCTCGAGTTCAAGAATATGATACAATCTTGTTTTTGAAATTTAGGCTAATGTGTAAAAATATAATTGATGTAATTAAATGGTGTAGTAGTATTAATTGTGGAGGTCATAAAAATTTGAAGAGTTTTTTTCTTAATATGAGAGTACTAAAAGGTTGGACATGATATTAATAAAGATTAGCTTAATGAGTATTTAATTGTTTCAAAGTAGAAATATTATTGTCTTTAAATAATTTTTTCCCACAAAGACCAACATGAGATTGTAGAGTAGTAAGTTAGTGTATTTCTATCTCGAACGAGAGGTTATGGGTTGTATATATATATATATATATATATATACTTCCTCCGAGAATGAGGGAGTGGAAGGGTGGTAAGCCCTTTCATCTTCCACCCACGGGTTGTGGATTTGACTCTCATCGGGGGTTTGGGGTAGGTTGTATTTAGGTTCCCCTGTGAGAGGGCGTTAATGTAATTTATCTTACCAAATTTTAAAAAAAATATATATACTTCCTCTGTTTTTATTTAGTTGCAACAAATGCCTTTTTGCACAAATATTAAGGAAAGAGGAGAGAGAGAGTAAGATTTGACCAAATTGCCCATACTTTTTGCATGTACGGTAGGTAAAGTGAGGATAAAATGGTCAAATTGCCCCAAAACTTTTACCAAGAAAGGAAATGTTGCAACTAAATAAAAACACCTATAAATGAAAATTATTGCAACTAAATAAAAACAGAGGATGTATATAGGTACTAGGGGTGCAAAAAAGGTAGCAAAGAAAAAAAAAAACCTAGCCTCCTCCCTCTCTCTTTTCTCTCTCAAACCCTAGCATCTCCTACCCTTTCTTCATTAGTTAGGTCTTTGTCATGGATTATTTCATCCATGGTAAGCCCCTTTTGCCCTTTTATTTTCAGTTTTTAGTTCATTTTCTAGTTTTGTTGAATAAATTAGTCTCTCTTTATGAGATTTTTTCAAACCCTGTTGTGGGAATTTTAGTTTCTGTTGTGGAGATCTCCATCTCCCCTATAGGAGCTGTGAGTATGGTTTTTTTTGTCTTTAGGTATGAGAAATTGTTCTCATTGGTTGAAGTTCGAGACTCAACATGAAGGTATTGGAATCTCGGATGCGGTTAACATGGCTCAATCAAGAATGTTCTTCCCAAACTATGTCCGAATGATAGACTTCCTCATCAATAGCTGCTTGATTCAGCAAATACAAGGGGGATGCGCTGTATTACTCGATCTTGTTCATTGAAGTTTATTCGAAGACGAATTTGATTTAACATTGTTTGATTGTATATTCTTTTTCTTTAATACCTATTATAGATGCCGTTTGGCCTTCAATTAATGAAATTTCTCTTTTAAAAAAAATATACATATGTATAGAAGTGAGTTCATATGAGAATGCATACTTGTATGAGAAATGAGAATGACTTTTACGCGCTATAACTCTAATGAACAAGTGATGTAACTCTAATGAAAAAGTGATATAACTCTAAAAAAACATATTAGGAAAAAAAATTCGAAAAAAATAAATTTTATTTTTGGGCTCGAAGTTTTTTCGGGGGTATAACTCTAATGAACAAGTGTTGTAACTCTAATCCAATCGTGTGGTTGAGATTTATTCTCGTTTCTCATGTAAGGAGACATTCTCATGTGATATCGCCCCTATATATATATATATATATATATATATATATATATATATATATATATATATATATATATATATATATATATATTAAAGCATAGCGAAAAAATACATAAATTTGATGTTACAAAATTTTGTATTAAGATGAATCAAATAAGATCCCACTTGACTATGTTATTTCTTATACATAAGGAATAATAAAACGAAAAGGTTAGTTGGTGAATAGTAATTATTATGTAAGCGTATCATCCAGAAAAAGTATGTTAAAAAGAAAATGTCAACTAGCTTAGATATATGGTTTTAACTTTTACGACTTTTATATAGAGAAAATCCCAAATTATATTAGAGCAATAATCTTTGTAGGTAGGAAAAATAGTTCCAATATAATTCCCTACTTTTAGGGGAACTTTCCAAACGATGCGTTAACAATACTTCTTCTCGTATTTTTATTGCACCATTTCGTTTTCCACTTTTACCGAGACGCTTTTTTGAAAGTCAATAACTCTAATGTTGTATAGATAAAAATTATTCGTCCTAATATGGTTGTTCTTTTTGGTCTTTTTGCTTTAATATCTTATTCGTATTAACAAAAAATATAAAGTTGATATTTGGAACTACTTTTAGTCCCCTGTATGTTTTTATATACATTTAAGATTTTAAAATTATTTATGGTATAAAAATTTGATATTTGAAATCCTTGCATTGGGAAGAATCTAACAAGACCCCACTTGAATATATTTTTTTTTCTTATATAATAATGCGAGATAACTTAACAAAGTTGGTTGATTAATAGTGTCAAAAACTATGGTGCAATTAAAAAAAACAGAAGAAGTATTACAAAAATGTCATTTTTTTTTTGGTGCAAACAAAAATGTCATTGCTATATACTCATAGTTATAACTAGGATGGGGCTTAGCCCCTCATTAGCACCAAAAAAAATGTTATAATTATAAACGCCTCTTTCATCCACTTATGAAACTTTAGTATCCAAATTATACTTCATTTTCAGTTGGAGTTGACAAGAATTAATCTGATTCTATGAAGAAACCTTAATTAAATTGTTAATGGTTTGACCTAGACTTTTATCAATAAAGTCATGCGACTAAACACAATTTCGCAAAATTATGAATTTGTCTAAAGAATTGATCAATGCTCTACTATCTATTATTTATTTTTAAATCCCCCACAGGCCACAGTCCTAATCCCCTTCATGAGCAACCTACATCCAATGTTCATATCTTTTCGAGATAATTTCACAACCTCTTTTTATGATTGGTGAAGTTCTATGACATGGTCAGACCTTAATTTTACAAACTTCTATAATTTCACTATACTCCATGTTTGGCATTTAGGCAAGAGGGCACTCACTCATGCTTATGACCTTCACATAATCACATGTGAGTAAGCACGGGCCTGCTAAACGTACATTTAAAACAACACCCTGTCGCTCCACTCCCCACTGTTCTCTTGTGAACTCTTCCAACCCTAAACTCAAAATATAATTAAAAAACAAAAAAAAAAAAAAACCTCCATGATTTTAACTTCCAAAAAAAGTTAGAATAAAACAAGGAGTAAAAGTAAAAGTATGTTGAAGATGCAGAGCTTCACTTTATTTCCACTCAAATTATCTCGCTCTCCAATAGTTATAGTATATGTTTATATAGCTTGGTACAAATAACCAAGACATACACTAAAATGCATTTCTCCTTGATCTTCCTATGTGCTCTTGGATTATTATTTCTCTTAACCAATAGTTATGGTAATTAAGTTATATTCTCACCAAAATTATGCATTTTCTACATATACATTGAGCTTAATTATGCTATAATTAACGTTAGTTTTTGATGTTTTTTGTGGCAGATGGGCCTCTTTATGATTCTTCAGCTTATACAGAGGTACATATATCTATAATTCTTACTTCGTTACTGTTCTTGTTATTTGTTAATTGTAATTAACAAAGTTCTTATACTGTTTTTGCATGAAGTGCAAAGTACATCCCGAGGACCCACTATACAATGGAGGAATCCTACAAGCTTACAGAAAATTCTACATTAGTGATTCATCTTCACCCACTTTTATGTTGCATAATCTCTCCAATGCTTTTTACACCTTCTCTGGTTATTTTCTGTCCTTGCACTATATTGCATCTTTTCAGTTATATTACTCTCTCCGTCAAGAATTAGTACTTAGTCGACACAATGAATTAAATTGGTAATGCCGAGCATAGAATATATGTTTAATGAGTAATGTTACAAACTTGATCGTTCTCCACAAAATAAAGAGGTATATTGACATTCTTATCCTTACTAGCTCTATCATGCATGGTCACAAAACAATGGTTAAAAATGTCAATAATATACCTCTTTTTTTGTGGAGATGGTTAGGCACGTAACCTTTTTATGTTCTTATCGTCCTAATTTGTTCAATTTGTTTTAAATCGATGGCAGCTTGGGTAATGATAGAGGGAGTTGGTTCAACTTTAGTAAGAGCAAGCTTAAGAACAGAACATGCAACATTCAGTTGTATTGGAAGTGTAATAGCAAAGCAAGGATGCTGGTCCTTTCTAAAAGGAGGATTTGTCCTAGATATACCTTCAAAGTTTTCAATTCTCTATTTTCAGGTACTTTTATGCCTCGATTTACTTTAATGATATTCTAGAAATTTCAAATTTGTTTCCTTAACGAGTCTGTTACAGGATTATGATGGAAAATCCAATAATATATCAGTTGCTAGTGCATCCTTGCAGCCATTTAGTGAAGACCAATGGAGATTAAATCAGCAAGCCATAATTAACAAAGTAATCTTCTCATTTGCTTATTAACAAAGTAACCTTTGTTTGAATATAATTTGGACTAACATCGTAACATGTACTGCACTTTTTGCCTTAATGAAGGAACGCAAGCGCTTTGTAACAGTTCATGTATCAAATTTGCATGGAGAAAGGCTTGTAGGAGCTTCAGTAACCATTCAGCAAATATCCAAAGATTTCCCTATTGGATCCGCCATTGCCGCTACCATTATTGGAAATCTTCCCTACCAGGTCATATACTCATATTCATATCTTAGGCCTAGATCGTTCTCTCCAATTTATAAAGAGTAACAGTATATGAAGCTGATATAATAACTAAAAATCAATAACTATGCATGCAATAATACTAATGAATCAGCAAAAGTTGGTTTATTCAGTAAAAAGTCAGAAACAACTTAGTGCCACAACAATTTTTCAAGTACTAAAGGTGAAAAGTAGTGTTTGGTGAAGTAGTGTTTTAAGGTAGCTTTTAGTGGCTGAGCTAGTATTTGGAAAAGTTAAGCTTTTGGAGCTAAAGATAGCTTTTGAAGGTTGAATAGTTCTACATAACATTGATGATTACTTAGACAACTATTCTGACCATGAATCTATGTTAACTAACAGCTACTATGTTAGCTAACAACTACTTTTGCCGAACAAACCCATGTAACTATAATGCCACATTATTGATTTATTTTCACCCAATCATTGGGCTAAATAATTGTGTAAACATATGATTATCATTCCTAACACAAGAATTTACTTTAAAAGGGTTGGTTCTTGAAGAGATTTGATGCAGCAGTATTTGAGAATGAGCTGAAATGGTATGTGACAGAACCAGAACCAGGAAAAACCAACTACACATTAGCTGATCAGATGCTGGAATTTGTCAGAGCAAACCAGATAACTACAAGAGGCCACAACATCTTCTGGGAGCACCTAAAGTACACTCCACCATGGGTCACCAAACTTGAGGGGCCCGAGCTTCAACGGGCTGTTAACTCTCGAATTTCGGGCCTGATGGACAGATACAGAGAAGAGTTCATTCACTGGGATGTCAACAATGAGATGCTCCACTTTGATTTCTACGAGCAGCGACTCGGTCCTCAAGCCACCTTGGAGTTCTTCAAGACGGCCCATCAGGCTGACCCGTTGGCCACCTTGTTCATGAATGAGTTCAATGTTGTTGAAACTTGTACTGATGTTAATTCCACAGTTGATGACTATGTTAGAAGGCTAAGGGAGCTTAAAGAAGGAGGAGTTACAATGGACGGAATTGGCCTGGAAGGGCACTTCACTGTTCCTAATCCTCCTTTCATTAGGGGTGTCTTAGATAAGTTGGCCACTCTTGGACTTCCCATTTGGCTCACTGAAATTGATATTTCTAAAACCATTGACAAACACACACAGGTAACCCATTATGGTATAGTAGGACTACATTTCTTTCACAAGTTCTTTCCAAATTATGATTTGTTTGTTGGGAAATACCTACCATATAAAACAATTTTTTTTTGTCATGTGGCACCTTAAACCTACTTTCCAGCCAAAAAGTCAAATTTATGATCTTTTGCATATTCTTTTGCTCTGTTTTCTTTTCGTACTTACTAAAGTTTGTAACAAAAAACATTGGGAAGTTTCTTGAAAATCTTACTAAAAGTTACTCTTCATCTAATATAATAAGTGGCACACATTTAGTACACGAAAGCGTGCATAAGTTTTATGTCAATAATTAGTAAAACGTTGAGATGACGCTTTTTTCCACACTCAATTTGCAGGCTGTATACTTGGAGCAAGTAATGCGAGAAGGATTTTCACACCCATCAGTAAAAGGTTTAATGCTATGGACAGCCCTAGATCCAAAGGGATGTTACCAAATGTGCCTTACTGATAACAATTTTAAGAACCTCCCAGCTGGAGATACTGTTGATAAGCTATTAAAAGAATGGCAAACTAGGAGAATAGAGGGAGTTACAGATCAGCTTGGTTCATTTAGTTTTCATGGATTTTTAGGGGAGTATAGAATAATGGTTAAGTATGGAAATAAAACCAAAAATTTGTCATTATCATTAAGCGGAGGACACGAAACTAGATTTGTTAACCTTCAACTGTAACCATATACTATTATAATTTATACACTTTGATTGCAATGTTCATTTCACTTGCTCTATTATGTAGTTCATTAAATCTTATTGCTCTGAAATTGCTTACATGTGATTACAGTCAAGTATACATGAGTATAGTTGGGAAATTGAGTAGAATGTGTACATTGGTTAATATAAACTGCCTAGCCAATAAGCAAGACAGTAAAATATTGTGTGTATTTAAGTAGATTGGTGAATACTCTAAATTAGTAGAAGTAAGTCATTTCCAAAGTTGAGAACATATATATAAGTATATAACCATGCAGCAAGGGGAATATATACAAGCAATGTAGTTTCCCTTAGTAAGAGCAGACTACCTGAGTACTAGGCTAGCAATTCATTATTTATTCCCAAACTGCTATACAAACTGAAATCGAGGAGCTAGCTACACTAATTCTAAGATCATCTGAATCTGCTCTGAGCCTCTGACTATGTTTCAGGAATAAAACTTCCCTTGTTCAAATTCAAAGAATTATGTAACTTAATTACCAATTTGATTATAGTACATATATATTCAGCTATACGTCAAAAATGGCATAAAATTTTTAATCCTACATGGTTGGAAATTGTGCTTGGCCGGTTCATTAAAGTTTTTATGGCCTAAAGAAGACAATTCCTCATTCATACAATGCAAGGGGATATGCAGAATTCAAGAATCAAGATGTCTTTATTTGATTCAATTTTTTATATTTAGAGCAACTTGATTTCATTCTTCTTCCTGGATGGATGTGAATTAGCATGGAAATATTTGATGATAACCTAAGAAAATAGCATGTGAAAGAGATTTGCTGCTGTTCTCATGTTCTGGTTTCTCCTAGGAGCGGGAGTAATACTAAAGTATGATAAATCTTTCTCTCTGAAATTTTGGCTAAATCAACATTTCATCCTTACTTGTGCATTTTGCTAATGATGTCTTTCTTCTCTGTTTTCATGTGTTGTAGTTATCAGTTCTGTTATAACAATGTATGATTAGGAAAGAACAACAGACCGGATACGCATTAGTTGCTCACAAGGGTGGTAATTAGCATTAGTTGCTCATAAGGGTGGTAATTAGCATTAGTTGCTCATGTATAAGGGTGCTAATGAGCTAGCTTGTATAATTCATTCTCGACTCAGAATTTTCATGAGTAATCGGCACAACTATGTGCTACTCGAGAAGCTCGAGAACTGATTCTTATTTTTTTAGCTTACATATTATTCAATATTAGAACTCGAGTGTAAGCATTACAAAGCCAAACCAATTAACCCCAAGCTTGACCCCTACTCATGTATAAGTTGCGTATATAGTTATATACTTCATTTCATAACTAATTAATTAGCACTTTTAGACTTGAAATACTACATAATAGATAGCCATAATTTAATTCAAGTGACTAATACTAAAAAAAAAAACAAATGATCAAGTCACAACCACAATAAATGTATCCAAATTGGAGTATATTACATACACAAAATTAAAAGTAGACAACAATTTGATCACTGACATAAAACATGACATAAATTAAACATTGCTGTCAATAAGTTCACCATTCAACAACTCTCTGTAAGCAGCAACAGGCCAACTGAATCCCCTAAAAAGAAGCCTTGAAGCCAAAGGAACATCAATAATAATCTCCTTTTGAGTAGGTTTTTTCTCATCTCTAATAGCAATCAAATAACTCCTTCCAACCCACCCAATCCAACCAGCAATATACAAGAACAATATCCCAGGAGTAATAAACTCACCCCAATGTCTTTGATCACCACTCACTATCAAATGAGGAAGCCCATCTGATCCACACAATAGCCCATAATTCCCATAGTTCTCAAACCTTCTCTTTGTCTGCTCCCTCGTAGCCTTGATCGCCAAAGCCGGCGCGCTGTCGGGTGCGTACAGCTTCAAGGATGATTCCAGCTTCTTCAACTGTTGCTTCTCTCTTTTGGCAAATTGCTTGGATTCCTTGCATGGTGTTAGCCCTGCAATATCAGCCATTGCGGCATCGGGTGCCACGGTCCATGACGATAGCAACACTGATGATAGTGCTAGAGCTGCAGCTACGTTGGTTCCTGCTTTGCTTAGTTCCAGCTTTTTTGGTTGATCATTTTCTTGCTGATGACAAACTACAAGTTTTGATCTTGGTGTTTGAGAGGATAGGAACTTTGGTTTGGTTGCAAGAGGTTTGTAGAGGTTAGTTGGGATTGTTAAAGACATGGTTGTGTGGTAGGAGTTGAGGAGGAGAGAGAAAGATTGGGGTGGGAAGGAGTATATGATGATGATGGAAGAAGAAGGGAGAGGTGGGTTTTAGATTCTAAAAAATGCAAGAGGATTGAAGTTAGTGGTGGGTGGTAGATTTTGGTGAGGATAAGATGGAATGAGAAAGAAAGATGAGTTGTATGGTTTTTATTGGTGTATTCATATTTGGGTTTGGGTTGTTTTAGATTTCTTTCTTAGCTTGGATAGTTATTGTATGTTTGGGGGTGTGGCTTTGGGTTGATTTGAAACTAGAGTTGTTGGAGTATGTGGATAACACAAGCTTGTGACGTGGACAAGCCTCTCTTGCATTGTGGGGGTCTAATTTCCACGCTGTAATGAGTGACTATGTATTAAACTTTTATGGGACTAGTTGATCGAATTGGATCGATGCATATTCGGTTTATTCAAAGCTTTTATAGTGCTCCCAAGTCCTAGGAGCACCTAAAACTAGAGGTTTCTTTTCAAATTTTATAAAAAAAAATTATATTTTGCACATTTACATATTGCTCATTTAAGCAAAATATGTGACAAACGTGCAAAAAAATATGTTTGGGAACACATAGATGTACATTAATGCATTTTACTAATTTTTTTTTTAAAATTTATTGAATTTAGCTTAAATGGAGCTAATATACTACTTACGAACTTTTTAAGAAATTGTTTTTATTTTATTTTGAAGGGAAGAACTTTAATTTTTAATTAGTTAGACAATGAAATGGGGCAATCGCGCGCATAAGAAAGAGAGAGAGAGAGTAAATTGGATCATTGCTCCAATTAACGGAAGAACCTTGATCTCTTATCTGTTAAAATTCATGGATGTGTTCTTCCAGCGGTCGGGCCCAAATGTAAGTCAGGTCCAATAACCAAATAGAAGGCCCATGCAAGAGTTTACAAAAAAGAACAACACTTGTCCAACGTCATTATAGTTGGCTAGTAATTCTCCTTATATAATTTTAATAATTGCAACGTTTTAAGTTTTTAACGTTTACTCTTCCCAATATTTAACTTTAATCTTCAAAATCATTAACATTTAATCGTAAAAAGTTGATATCCTTAAATTATACATTTATATTAATCCAACAACTTATGACATGATAACACTAAATTTATACTTCCTCGCCAACTTTGAAATTCACAAGGTACCCTGGTCCTAACTCCTAAGAGTTTGGCAAAATTTACTAGATATTCTCGCCAAATTTTGAAATTCACAAGGTTCCCTTGACATATAGTAAAATTTTCATTTTAAGACAAATTCTAACAAAAGTCAAATTTTCATCTGGTTGTAAAGTCAACAACCCTACTTCATGATTTTGTGACGTAAGCTTGAAAAAATTAATTCTAGACTTCTAAAAACCCACTACAATTTAGAATTCTTAACAAAAAAAAAGAAGCAAATATGTCATCATTGATCTTCATGACCAAAAAAGAACTCTTAGAATTTTTCTCAAATTGAATTTTTTACTCTATCTTAAGAATACCTTATGCATTTCAAAATTAGTGAGAATATCTCATGAATTTCGCCAAACCTGTTCGCGATACTATGATCACATTGTAGAAAGATTAGTAATTACTAAAAAACATAGCAAATTTTGTATCGACAAACGCCAATATATCAACACCTGCTAATTATCTTATCTCCATCTTACCCCAGTTTAAACCTAGAGAGGCAAACTATACATAAAAAGTCAATTTTAAGATCGAAAAATCCTATGTTCTTTCGAACTCTAGTGCTGCTTAAGAAAGACCCGACGATCATGTTGTTTTTGGAGTTATCATTATTACTAACACCAATAAGACTATTTTTAAAATGTATCCCCAATTGAATGATCACAATTAAACATCCTTTTGACTTCTTTTGTCATCTTTGTATATAATCTAGTATTTCTTTTTTCCCCAAGGACCATAACCTTTTGACAAACGAGATCCTTTTCCTTTCAATTTGGTGTTCATATACATATTAAAGTGAATTACCACTTGAAATTAAATTAAATTAAATTAAACACAAGACATAATATATATTAATTTGGCTCTAGTAGCAGTGGATTAACTGATGTAGGTAGGTAGCTAACCAGGAGAAGCAGAACGAGAATAAGGAAGTCTAAAGTTGCAGCTACTGTTTTGTAGGCCGTTGGCTTAAAGGTATCCCGCCGTAGCGCAGAATTGGTGGCTAATTTTATGAACAGGAATCCAGGATAATGTAAAGTACAAGATCTGTAATAGATCTTTATTAGACTATCTTCTTTAAAATGCTTTTTTTTACCCGCAACACTTTCCTACAAGGGAAATAATTAATTACTTGCAACACTTTTTATTTTTGCTTTTCCTTTCTCTCTATCTTTCTCCAGTCACATGGGCCCTCTCTTTTTTTCCTCTCTACCTCTCTCATACCCAAAAATTGCATTAGAGTTGATGAAAAAAAAAGTGTTGCGAGTAAAAAGGGCTAGTCTTGTGTGGACCTGGTCCACACTAATATTATTGTGGACCAAAGCCATCCATATGACATAGTGATCCTTCTTATTCATATAGTAACCTTTTAAATTCTTAAAGTTACACTAATCTATTATTAATATCTAACATAGTGACAATTTTTTTTTGATATAGTTACCACTTCTTACTTTAGTTTATCATAATAAAATTTTCATTTTATAACATAGTAATCTTTTTTCTCACATAGTCACCTTTTACAATCTATACCAACTGCTCTTTTATATATGTATTTTTGACACAATATCCTTTTTTCCATAAATCATATGCATTAGCATTAGGTTCACACTAATTTACTGTGGACAAGGTCCATATAAGTTTTTTTGCTTAAAATTAAAGGTAATTCATTATTGATTTTCTTAGATCCTTTCCATATTTGTTTCAAATAAAAATGACTATTGAAATTTCAATACCAAAAATTTAAAACTAGTTATGAGACTAAACGAATCTGTACGCCTTGGCATCGAAAAATGACTTGCAACATTGCCTTTGTGAGTTTGAATATTGTAGAGGGTAATGCAACTCGAGAGTCATTCCAAGGAAGCCCGAGACCCTCAACGAAGTCTTGTATACAAAAATTGTCGTGATAAAATAGTCCAAAACTTACCCCGAAATAGCCAATTTTAGAGGTTATAGTATGCTTTTTAAGACAGTCATTCCAAGGAAGCCCGAGACCCTCAACTTGGCGGGATTCGTCCTAGACTCATAGGAGTTCATTTGAAAGCATATCTATACAAATATATTAAAAGGCGTGCATAAGAAAGTCGATGTGCCACGTGGCACTCTCCTCAAATTTCTAATGCAAATGCTTTGTATGTCCCTGTGCAGCCCTCAATTTTAAAAATATAAATATTGTGTAACTATTATTTCAATAATTCTTATTAAGGGTTCAAACTATTATTTCAAACCTTACCATAATTCTTATTAAGCTATTATTTCAAACTCAAACCTTTCAGATTTTTTTACTTATCACGTCATGACATGAATATTTCAATTTCTTAATGGACAAAAAATACGAAAAATATTTGTTTATTGTAACTGACCCGAGGCATCGCCCGAGCCAAAATACTAGTTTATGCATAATAACTGTGATATGCTGGCCTTGGGAGTTATGAAAAGGGTTGAATTCGAAAGATGCAATGTAAACCTTAAAGAGCATTTGAGGTGATGAAGAGGATCTGAAACAGCTCGAGAGTCATTCCAAGACATCTCGAGGCCTTGGGTAAAGTTCCGAATATAATACACGTTTTTGGACATTCACAGGGCCCGAACAACGAACTTGACATGATTTATCATAGGGTCACAAAATTCCATTTGTAAGCATATCTATGCATAATAACAGGCATATGATGGCCTTTGGAGTTATTTTAGGATTGAACAAAAAAGATGCAAAATAAGTCATAGAAGAAAGTTTAAGGTAATGGAAGGGATCCAAAAGACTAGGGAGTAATTCCAAGACATCTTGAGGCCATGAGGGCTTTGGTGGAAGGTCTGGGATAATTAAATATTGCCGAGTTCGGGAGTGGTTCTAAAATATCGAAAATTGAAGGTTATGATATATGTTTTCGAACATTTCCAAGGCCTTAGGGTCATATATAGGAGCCCGTTCAAAAGCATATCCAAGCATAATAACTAGCATATTGTCGTCTTGGCAGCTATTTTGAGATAGAAATGTAAATATTCAAAACAATGCATTTTAAGGCTTTGGAGAGTGCATAAAACACTCAAGAGTTGTTCAATATATCTTAAGGCCTGGGGGAAGGTCTTGGGTAAAATAAATATTACCAATCTGGAAAAGTATAGAATTAACCCCAAGATAACCAAATTTGAAGGTTATAATACACGTTTTTGCATATCTCCCGAGGCCTTGCAACGAACCTGATAAGATCCATCCTAGGGTTATAATAAGAGTCTCTTTGAAATCATATCCATGCATAATAACGGGCTTATGGTGGTCTTGAAACCTATTTTAGAGTAGAAATGAAAAGATGCAAAATAAATCAACATTGTAAGGCAATGCAAAGGGTTTTATTCACCCATCATTCATCTCGAGGTGTTAGGGTTTTATTCACCCATCATTCATCTCGAGGTGTTAGGGTTGTATCTTAATACCGCAAGTGAACGGTGTCGTAGCACATACGGATCGAACTCAAGACGGTGCAAGATTAAACACTAGTTGATTTTAGACTAAGAAATAGCTACACAATTCGGATATCAAGAAAAAGTCTATAAACTAGTAGCTAAACTAATAACAAGATATGATCAACGATTATAACTATGATAATTAAAGCACCAAGATTAAGCATCACCACTGATATAAATTGATCAAAACATAACTTACATCCCAGTTATTCAATTATAGCTTAGGCGAGATTGACATTCCCTTATGACTCAGTAATAAAGCATAGTTGCGAACCGAAACTAAATACGATCCTCGGTCATTCCTCAATACCTAGAGCTCACTTTCGTGATAGCTAAAGGCCTAACTGACATGTATGTCTCCTATTTTCATGGCTTACACACATAATTAGAAGCATTACAAACCAATGTCAAAAAATTCCTAATTCTAGTTCTCGCCTATTTTCATGGGAGAATTCAAATTAATGACAATAAGACTATCTAAATCAAGACCCAACTTTCGTTGATGAACTCAATTAATAAAATAACAATTTAGCTAACTCTTAATCACAACTCCAACTTTTGTTGATAATATAAAACTAGGGTTAAATCAAGATGCAAAATTGACAATAAGAACAATCTTATCAAACCCTAAACATATAACTCAATAACATGGGAATTAGAGAAGAATCGTATGATCGGGCTCAACTCAATCATAGATAAAAAGACTACTCACTAATCATGGCAATAAAAAGAACAAACTTAATTGAAAACATAATTAAAATAAATAAGGAGAAGAAAAAGAATAAAATTTGATACGCAATACTTGAATAGAAGACAAATATTAAATCTTCAATCTTGAATCTCCAAATTGCAAAAGGAAATAAACTAGGGCAAAACTAGAGAGGAAAATCTAGAGTGAAGAATAACGCCAAACGTGAATAATGAGTAATAGCTCATAGATCTCTTAACCTAATTAGAAATCCTCTAATATAAAGTTGTATCTCCTAATACTAGTAGGAAACCAAGTTACAAGATAAGGAAGGTCAATTAAATCATTAAATGGCCGGAACTAAGTAATCCGCGCGCGCGTAGGAAGTCTCAGCAAAACTGGGCCAACTTGCGAAACACATATCTCTCAGAATATAACTCGCCTTGGGCCGTGCAACTAGGGGTGAAAGTTCGGTGTACGGTTTGGATTAGGGCCTAATCCAATCCGATCCGAACAAAATTTGGATTTTAATTTTCCAATCTGAATCCAAACCAATTAGAGTTTGAATCCGATCCAATCTAATCCAAATTTTCATACTCTAAATTGGATCCGACCCGAAAATCCGATTTTTTTAAAACTCTAGTTTTTCGATGAAATAAATTTAGGCTCAACAACAGCCTAGTAGATTTAGGAAATGAAGAATTAAGTGTTGTTAGGGTTTTAGAGGAAGGGTTGAAGTGTTACGCCTACTAGGCTATGGACTAGGCTTTTAAAAAAAAAATTCAATTAAGCACTTAAGCCCAATCCAGATACATAATGCGAGACATATTACTGTTCGGTTATATTGGATTTTTGGATCCAATTACTCTCAATCCAACCCGATCCGAAAGTCCAATTTTTCAAAAATCTCAACCGAATCCAATACGAACACAATTCGAATCCGATCCGAATTACTAATTCGGATTGAATTGGATTGGATTTTGGATTTTATCCGAATAACTTTCACCCCTACGTGCAACTTATCGTTGGAAAGCTCTTCAAGTCAACTTTCCAATGCCGCTGGAATCATCCAATTATCACTAACGAGTCAAAAGTTATGGATAAAATAGTGAACATGACTCAATTTCCAAAAATCTTTCATTAAATTCTAACTCCAATTTAGCTCCAATTTGCACTCAAGGATATACAAAATGATCCTTATCAACGTAGCATGCTTCCAATTGCTCCTAAGTACTCAAGTTTGTCCAATGATACTCCAATTATATTCTCAATACCTGAAATTCATCAAAGAATACCAAAAACACACAAAAAGAGTAATGTTTCGCAAATTAAGTAATAATATGCAATTATGAACTACGATGCACCTAAATGTTCCTAAAATGCTATCTAAATGCACCTAAAACCTATATAAAAATTCGACACATTACGAAGCCATCATAAAATATTAGACAAAAAACTTTGACGGGACCTGAAAATTCTGAAAATGGCCTAATTTTAAAGAATATCATACATCCTTTCTAAAACTTTTGGAACATATAATACTGCTACACGAAACATATAAGGTATTTATATGGGTTAAATAATAGAAATTGAGATTACTTGATCGACATTATTCTCCTTGTGGGTTCTATAAGTACTCATACGATTGATGTATCTAATTTTACATTCATTTCAAATAATGTTGTTTCAGTGTATTGTATAAAGTTTCAGAACTCTAAATATCCCAGCAAAAGTTACATAGTCCACTATATATATTCCTATTTGCTTCTTTTTGGTTTTCCATTCATATTGAGGTTAGGGGATATAGTCGTATATCGTATGAAATATCGAAACCAATGCTACATAATGGGAGGGAAGGATTGCACTTAGAACTTGATTCGTGGAGATTTGATTGTGTTATGATGAAAGTAATAAAGCAACTAAGAATTAAAGAACCATCGACACAATAATTAACATGGTTCACTAACAACTACTTCTCTACCGGCACAAGAAAAACCATTTTATTATCTTGAGGAGAGAATGTACAGATTACAGAATGATAGAGGCACAAGTTAATCGATTACAAGGTTTGTATAGTACCCTTCTAATTAACCTAAAGCAGATTGAGCGGTTGAGCCTAAAATCAAGAAACCAAAACATATTTGTTTTTTATTAAACCAAAACGGGACTAGATTACTAAATCTAAAACTGATCAGACAATGAGACCTCATAGTTGATTAAACCTTGCGCCAGATAATCTAAGACATCTTTCAAAGAATCACCAACCCTAGCTTATGTATAAGGAAGAGGGGGAGAGAATAGCTAGATAGGGGGAAGCGAATGTATTAGTGGTTGTGCTTTGCGCATGTGTGGCTCACGATGAGCATATGAAGTTCATCCAATTATGTCAAATTGCGGAGATTTTATGTTGGACTAATAACACTTGAGGGATTATTTATTTGCAGCATCGATACGAGTACATTAACGTTATAGCTGTATCCCCCTTTCAAAAAACATTATAGCTGTATCCCGTACATCGAGTTTCTACAAATTTGTCAATTTGCGAAGATTTTACCGAAATCAAAAGAACATAGAGATTCTGCATTAATCCTCCACAATCCACATATGTATTGTTTGCACAGACATTGTTACCCCCACAGCTTGTCGGCAATAATGAAAAAGCTAAAGGAATATAGATGTGTACATTAGTTATAATATTTCATGTTATTAATATAAATTTTGTTATTTAATTCTTTTTAGCTAAATATACTCCTTCGTTGTGCAAGAAACAGCCAACACTAATCGTTAATTTTAACCAAAATATTTTATACATGCAAATAGTCAAACAGCCAACTCAAAAAGCCGATGAAACCGGCTAAGAATTACAGCCAACAGCCAAACACTCCCATTGTGCAATAATACTATGGAGTATGTCTGTAATATGTTAGATGTTCCTTTTTCAAATAATTGTTCATATCCTCACTTTTCTAAGTTTATCTCAGCACTTTAGTCGAATACCATCATCAGCTTAACAATCTAAAATTAAGCCACAAATAAAGGCTAAAGACACCATTAAATTAAACAACTTTAATTTACAGTAATAATGATTAATAACATGACCATAAATCAAAAGCAGTATGACGCACAACTTTTGGTCCTCATCACTCCTCAGACAAGATGTGTTCCAAAGATCTTTTAAGTAGATACCCCCATTGACTATCAAATTTCGTAGATATGATGACAATATTAAAAATCTAAAGGCAAAATTAACAACCAAAAAACAATCCCATAGCTGACATAAAACAACTGCAATCTTGCCAAACCCGCAATCCCCATCTTTTTTTTTTCTCTCTCCTACATCTTCGCCAACCCTTTTTTCTGTACAAGTTCATATTAAAACCCTTAATTTCTAATTCCATTTAAACAGTAAATTTAAAGTTGGGTTATAATATTCTGGTGAATCTTCATCTTTTTTTATGAATTCTGGACAAGAACACCCCTTTTCGGCTTTGCCAAAGTGTTCGATGAAATGCCAGACCAAAACATGTTAAACACATCATTACTCATTCAACATCCTTATAGTTTTTTCACTACAAGGAGAGAAAAGTTAAGAGGGAGAATATTGCAATTACAAGAGGTACTGCTATTGTTGGTTGTAAAGAGGGTGAGTGTCCCATGGCTAAGCCAGCTAACCATGACCCATCAGTTAGCACAGCTGAGGTTGTCGTTCCGGTTCCGGGTCCGGTTCCAGTTCCAGTTATCATTCCAGGTCCGCCTTCGGACGCTGACCCATATGTCATGTCTCCTCCTGATCCAGTTGATGCTGAGCCAGTTGGATCCGACCCGGATAAATCTGGAGGTGTCGTTGTCACAGGAGCTGTAACTGGGGTCGGTGTATCTCTTGATGATTTCTGACTGTGACAAATACAACACACGCATACAATTACATATTGCATTGATTGAATTATTGTCAGAACTTAAATTAACTTTTTAGGGTAGGCTATTACCGCTATTTCTTCATACACTTTTCTGTAACAACTTACAAGTTACCAATACAGTAGTCTTCAATTCACAAATCAAGTACAAAAATGAAAAACATTTTGACTTAATTTTTGGTTAGCTAAATAAAACAGGAGTATAATCAATAACACTCTCATTATGATTTCTAGCTAACTAAAATTTAGCCCTACACCCTTACTCATGTACAAAATCAGGGTGAATTCCCTTCACCTTACAAGAAAAATAAATGTTAATAAAGTGAGTGAGTTTCAGCCTTAATCAGTTGTAAACATAAGGTTGCATCATAGTTGATTCATCGCCTAACAAGAAAAGTAAGTGTTATCCCCTTCACCTTACAAGAAAAATAAATGTTAATAAAGTGAGTGAGTTTCAGCCTTAATCAGTTGTAAACATAAGGTTTGCAACATAGTTGATTCATCGCCTAACAAGAAAAGTAAGTGTTATCCCTAATCAGGTGTATATATAACTATATAAAGGTAACGTTCGAGTTTGATTGGATTAAATTAGGTCCAATAAGTTCAATTCCGATACTTCGATCTCTAAATTGACACGACAACACGATCTAAACCCGATACAACATTTCCAACACGACTTGTTAAACTTGTAACATGCTTCCAGTTGATATAATTAGAACATGTTACATGGACTCTATGTAGCACGGGTACGATATTTCTTCTAGGTCACGTACTCATACCCGATACAATACGTATCGGCATTCCTAAAATTTTGAAATCTCGCCATTTTCCGTCCCCTATGCAACCTAGCATGGACTGATACAAATCTCCAACATTTAACCATTTTAGCTTCCTTCAACAGTAATTACCTCCCCCACCTTTAAACATGTAAGTTGTAACACAAACAATAACTAATAATGCATGCACACAAAAATGACAGTAAAAAAACAAAGGCCAAAGATAAATATAGTTTACCTTGGAGTAGAAGGGCAAAAGGTGATGGTATAATCAGCTCCACTACAAGTGAAAGTGCTAGAAGCATCATCATAAGCATAACTATAAGATCTAGGACAAGCAGCCTTAAACATCTGAGAATAAACCGTAGGCTGACACGTAGTAGGTGAACCATACGCGCCACTACAACAATACTCCGGACTTCCAAAAGCCTCACACGCGCTCTTACACGCGTCACCATTTCCTGCTTTCAACTCAGTCGGACAAACTTGGTTCAAATCAACCACACACCCGGTTGTAGCACACAAACCCGACCCGCCACTCACTTCAACCAACATGGGTAAATTATACCCGTCAACTAAGCTGACGTCATAAAAGTCTTGACTACCTGTACCAAGTGTGAACTCGGCTAATGTAGCCGGCGGCTCGGCGCCGGCTCCGTTGCATTCCACGGCGCCGGAGCCGCAGTCGCCGGTGGCGCAGTAGCCTAGACCGGAGCCGCCGAAATTACAGCCGGTTCGACCCCAGAATCTACCGGACCAACCGGTTGGGGCTTGAAGTGACCGGGAGGTGCCGGTTGGGAGTTCGAATCCTGTGGTTGCGAGTTTTGGGGTGCCTGCATTGGCGAGGATTCCTGGCCATACTGTGTTGTCACATTTGTTGACAAATGTGAATGTTGCTCCATAAACTTCTGTGAATTTCATGCAATAATGTAGTACAACATATCAGTATATTAAATGAAAGTATCATTTAACTGAAAAGAGTGAACTTTTATTAATTAGAGGTTATATTTATTAATTATTAAAACTAAATCTTACTCATTAAAGCTGATTTTTAGTGTTTTTCTACTGGTTGTTACTTATTACAACAATTTTAAGTTGTTTTTCTACTGTTTTTTACTGAATAGAACTAGTTTTAACTGTTTTTGTAGTGTTTTTCTACTGAGTTTTACTGATAAGAATGATTTTTGCTTTTTTAAACAGGATCTTGTTGATAAAAGTTGATTTTCTAGTGTTTTTTAACTGAGTTTTAATGGAAGTAAAAAAAGAAGGGGGGAACACAGGAGAATTGAGAAATGACGTTAAAGATTGTATTTTTAGAGTAAAAATGGAGAAAAGATGACATTTTTAGTTCAATGAGAGGAAATATATAGCAAAAAACAGAGGAAGAGGGAGAAAAATTGTATACCCAGAAATTAAAATGGCGAAAAAGTTGGATTTTAAGTTGAATTTGTACCTGTATGAAGAAATGGCAGGAGAGTAATGCTGAGAATGAAGTAATATAGCGGATCCATTTGTGTTTCTTGAACTTTCTCTCTCTTACTCTGTTTTCCCCCTGTTTTACTCTGTTTAGTTTGAGTGAGATTTGAGTGTGAAATGAAATGTGTGGATTTAGAGGATAATATGAGGAGATTCAGAGGTGAGGAGAGAAAACAGGGGAGTGTTACTTTCTTGTCTCCAAAAAAGAGAGTAAGAATGAGAGTGAAGAACTGAAAAAATGGGCTGAAAATTGGGGGTTTCCCACTCATAGAACAAACAAAAAATTTCACCTCGAGTGGAGAGAGAGAGTAGTGTCAGAACAACAGAGAAGCCCACACCAAAAAAAAATGTTAGATTATATGATAATGTTTCACTTTATTCCTTTAAATCAGATTTATAGTATAGTTTATCATACTACTTTTGTACAGTAAAAATGTAATTTAAGTTTAGTTGCATTGGCCAAGAAGGTGGTGTTGTATAATGGCTTTTTTCTCTGCCACTGTACAGATGGATGTGTGATTAGTTTAATGTTTTGACCAAACACTAGCATATGCCATTTGGTACACACTCTCCCAACCCATTTGGGCACACTCCCAACCCATTTGGCATTTGGGCACCTTGTTTAAGTGACCAACCATATAAACTATAAAGAGTCCATTTGTGAGTAATGTAACTTGTATGTTGTATCTTTGTTTTTGGTGACCTAAAATATTACTCCATGATTCCAAAAACATATATAGTGTATGGAATGTAATATTGTATCGTTTTCTTGCTGCAAATCCGTTCATAAGTTTTATCATACCAAGCAATATAATGAAATTAAAATTAGTCATCATGCATAGACCTGGCAAAGTTGGTCTTGATCCAAAATATATACGATCCGTGGTCCGATCTGGGTCCGAATGAGACGGTCCAAACCTTGATCCGAATCCAAAACGATCCGGTCCAAAACAATCTTGATCTGAAACTTATCCGAATGATCCGATATGATCTTGCCCGATCCGAAGGTAACCCGATCCCAAAACAATCCGAAATTATTGGGTTTCATTAGGCTTTGATCCGAAGTACCTGAAACTGACCCTTTTTTTTAAAAAAAAATATCACAAGTACTCTTTGGCACAAGTTCTGACTATGCAAATTTTTAGAAAGCACGAAGAGTAGCAACTCCATATATACATAACAAAAGCTCATAGTCAAAGAAAACCATCAAACCAAAGGAGTAACAACTCCATACATAATAAAGATGAGACAATCCACCATCCGATCCGAAAAGCATCCCGATCCGAAACATAATTCGAAATCCGGTCCGATCCGAAATACAATAGTCCGAACAATGTCCGAATCCGAAACGGTCCGGTCCGAATCCGGCATGAATGTAACTTGATCCGAAAACGGTCCGATCTGAATTGGCCCGGTCCGAATTCGATCCGATTGGTCCGATTGCCAGGTCTAATCATGCATGGTCGCTTGTTAATTTTAACATCAACTAAATTAGAAACTACTTTTTTCTTGTTTTGAAAACTTTTGAAATATATGTAAAAGAAATTAAAACAGAAAGTTGCTTGAATTATAATCAAACGGTACAATTCCTTGATCTAAACCTGTTCATGTTATATGCATTGACCGTAACACGAGTAAACTATAGTTTGTTCCTACTATTTTCTATTGGTGGTGCAGATTGGAAGAATTTATCATCCAAACAAGTAAACTTCTATAGTAGCTTTTACAAAATTTACACAAGAAAATTCTTGATATTCATCCAAATGTTTCAAATACAGAGAGATAAAATGAGTCGAATTGAACATCACTAACATTCATCATACTTCCCTTTACTCCATCCTACCCACTTGTCACCAATTATAGCAATTACTGGCATTTGATGTACACGCCCAAAGGTGAATTGAGTGATTATTGGGAGACAATTTACTTGCCGATTTGATGCTAAGAAAGTGTTCAATAATTACTCAAAGGATAATAATACTACCTTTATATATATATCCTAAATTAGTTGTAAATAGTTTGATTTTTCTAAATTAGTTATAAAAAGTTTGATCTTTGCATTATTCACATACCTTAATAACTACCAACTACACTTTATGCAAATGTAAATGTAATCTAGTGGCCAAAAATCTATCAGAAAATGTATTGTTTGGGAACTTTGATACTAGGGCCTGAAGTTTAATATGTGTGCTTTTTTTTTCAATGATATAGGAAAGTCCAGGGTCCAGCCCCTCTCAATCTATCATGATTTATGGCTTCACGCATAGATAAATCTGATCCAGATCATAAGAGTACAAAAGAACTTAGTACGCGCATATAGAATTTCGAGTGATGACAAGATTCACATGCATCATGCATGTGACCTCAACTTCAATTCGCATAGTGTCAAACCCCCTATTATTACTTGTCCTCCCGTTTCACGTGAACTTTCAGCCAGGCACTGAAGCACTTAAGACTTAAGAGCCTTAGAGTTAGAGGGCATTTGTTCTGGAATTTGGTCAACACCATATGTTGGAATCAAGGCTTGAAAAGCCTTGCCTTCTTTTCTATAATAGTCCCACATTGCTTGTCGGAGGGAATACTCCTTTGTTTATATATTTCCTTCTTTCTTATTCTTATTGAGTTGGTAATTGAGATGCTTTTGTGGTTGGATATCATGCTTGGGTTTGGGCTTGCTATCACACACACGCGCGCCGCCAGCCTGGACCGGGACAGGGCCTTGGGCTTTGGGGAATAAACTTAACTTAACTATCTTTTTAGACCCAGGCTGAGTGCGTGTGTTGTGGAAAGGCTGTAACGTTTTGACCGTTACAATATTTATGGCAATCCCTTGATATCCTCCTCGGTTTTACTGGCTTCCGTTTTTGCCTGATTTCTTGCTATAAAATCAGTGCCTTGGGCTTTGGGGAATAAACTTAACTTAACTATCTTTTTGGACCCAGGCTGAGTGCGTGTGTTGTGGAAAGGCTGTAACGTTTTCACCGTTACAATATTTATGGCAATCCCTTGATATCCTCCCCGTTTTTATTGACTTCCGTTTTTGCCTGATTTCTTGCTATAAAATCAGTGCCTTATTATCAGTTCAGATATACAAAACATTCTCCTCTCCATCTTCTCTTCTCTTTCTTCCCTGGGTACGTGCTAATCTCCATAGCCTACTCTGTTAGTGGTGACAGTTTAGGTTGCTGTGTTAACCTTGGGGAGCTTTCCGACCAAGATCGATTACCACCGTTGTCGGGCCGTAATTGCTTTCAAGTCAGCGGTCTCCTACCACGGCACAGCCTTGAAATCAGTTTCTTCCATGCCATTGCAATTGTCAGTTTCTAACAATTTGAAAGCAATTATTATTTGCAATGGCTGACGTATCGAACAAATCCATGGCTTACCTTTCAAAGCTTGAGTCTCTTGACGAGAATAACTACAAACGTTGGGCTCAAAAACTGCTAATGTTTTTTGAGCAGTTGGACATCGACTACGTTCTTTTCAAGGACTGTCCTGTTGCTATTACTGCTATAGGTGATTCATCCTCTTCTCCTTCTGCTACTGTTATTAAGAAGAATGGGGACGAAATTCTAAAATATGAAAAAGATAATAAGACTGTTCGTTTCCACCTCCTTAATATGATGACAAACAATTTGTTTGATTTATTCATGGTGCATAAATCATCTAAACTGATTTGGGAGGCCCTTGAGAAAAAATATGGGGTTGATGATGCTGGGAAACAAAAGTATGTTGTCGAAAAGTGGCTGGCTTTCCAGATGGTTGATGACAAACCTGTCATGGACCAAGTTCATGTCTACGAAAATTTGTGTGCTGATGTCTTAAATGAAGACATGAATATTTGCGAGGTTTTTCAAGCTAATGTATTGCTGAAAAAACTTCCCCCTTCCTGGAGAGAGTTCCGTAATAATCTGAAACATAGGAAATAGTTTATGTCTCTTCAGGAACTCATTATTCATATGAGGATTGAAGAGCCAAACCGCATCAAGGACAATCAGGACACTGTTGTTGTTAATGTTACCAAAGCTAACCTGGTGGAAACTGCTGCTGCTTCATCAGGATCTGATAAGTAGAAGGGTAAAGGTAAGAAGGTCAACAACAAAGGTAAGAAGCAAGGGAAATTCAACAAACTAAGATTCAGAAGAGGTCTGTTCTTTGCTATGTATGTGGCAAGCCTAATCATAAGGCTTATCAATGTCCTCAACGTCAAGGTTCTGTTCAAAAGCAAGCACCTCAGGCTAACCTTGCTGAATCTGATGACATTGTTGCTGCTGTGGTTGTTGAAGCGAATCTGATCGAGAATAGTTCTGATTGGATTTTGGACACCGGTGCTTCGAGGCATTTCTGTGCAAACAAGGAGCTTCTCCATGACTTCTAGGATGCTACTGAAGGCGAGTGTGTCTACATGGGCAACGCGATAACTGCTGGAGTGCTTGGACATGGAAAGGTCACTCTAAAACTTACCTCTGGAAAAACCCGCTCCCTTTCAAATGTTTTGTATGTTCCTACTATGCGTCGCAACCTAGTGTCTGGTGCCTTGTTAAACAAAGCTGGTTTGAAAATTGTTTTTGAGGCTGACAAGGTTGTAATGACTCGTGGTGGGGAGTTTGTGGGGAAAGGGTATTTAAGTGGGGGTTTATTTATTTTGAATGTTGCTTCTTCTGTTGTTCCTGCTATTAATAAAACTATTTCCTGGTTCTGCTTATATTGCGGAGTCTTTAAATTTATGGCATGGTAGATTAGGGCATGTGAATGTTGCTTCTATTAAGAGACTAAGGACCTTAGCTTTAATTCCTAATCTGTCCACAACAGAGTTTTCTAAGTGTCCAATTTGTGTTGAAGCAAATTTTACTAAGAAACCTTGCAAAACCGTGACTCAAAGGATCACACAACTTCTAGAATTGGTTCATACGGACTTAGCTGATTTCCAGAACACTAGAAGTAGAGGAGGATAATTTTGGTACATTTCCTTTGTTGATGATTACTCGAGGTACACTAAGTTATACCTTCTTAAAGCCAAAAGTGAGGCAGGGGAAGCTTTTATAAAGTATAAGGCCGAAGTAGAAAACCAACTTGATAGGAAAATCAAGAGGGTTAGTTCTGATAGGGGTAGAGAGTATGAGAACAACTCTTTGAATGACCATTGTGAGAAATTGGGTATCATTCATGAACTTAGTGCCCCCTATGTACCTCAACAAAATGGTATAGCTGAACGGAAAAATAGGTGATGCGCTCAAGTTATACGATGTTCTTGTGGTATTTTAGGTGCACATTGCTAAGGGATTTGTTCGTAATTGTTAAGGTTTGCATAAAAATCATCCTTAGCGGAAGTTCGGAGTTTTGCGATATAAGTTGTGTTAATGTTATGCATTCCGAGCTTCCAAGGTGAAGTGCATTTGAGCCGAGCAAAGCCCAAGCATCAAACTCCACCGCAAGCCCAAACTCCACCGCAAGCCCAAGCATCATCGCCAAGCCCAGCACAAGCATCGCAAGCATCATCGCCCCAAGTTGCCCGGCCCGGCGCTCGCCCGGCCCTCAGCAGCCTCGACCAAGCCGCCCGGCCCAAGATCGCCCAGCCGGCTCATCGCCCGGCGCCCGGCGCTCGCGACTCACGAGCTTCCTCGCACCTCGCGACTGCCGCTGCTCGCACCTCGCGAGGAATCTCGCACGGTGCGACCTGCGTGGTTTTGGCCCGGCTCTTGGCTCGTTGCGAAGGCGGTAGCTCATCGCACGGTGCGACCTCGTATCGCACCTCGCGACCCCTAGGTCGGTCTAAATGTCGGCTGACTTTTGAGCCTTAGTATAAATACAAAACTTTGTTTTTAGACCTAGGGGGCAGCTGACCACAAGGAGAGGGGAGTTTCCAAAACCCCACTCTTCTCTTGTTGTCTTCTCTTTTTAGTTTTTATTTTCTAGTTTAGTTTATGTAGATTTCAATTATGGGATTGGCTTATGCTATGCCGATTGTAGCTTGAACCGTTCTTGAACGAGATTAATATGGAGCTTCAAGCATTATTGTGAGATCTTTCTTATCTATTTATTTCCTTTGATTATGGTTTAATTTCTATGCTTGCTTTCTATGATTTTTGCATGATTATGCTAGGAATATTACTAGTTTGATTGTGTGATTAATCTAATGCTAGATTTAAGAATAGAATCGGATTGTTTTATTCTTTTATCATTTGGTAGCAAACTAGGGAGTAATTTAGATGCTGATCATCTTGGTTATTTCTTAGGGAAATTGAATAAACTGTTGAATGTTTATCGCGTGTATGACATTAGCAGGTCTATTGGTTCTCTGTGTTTATTGCTGCTATCGGATTGAACTTAGACGCAGATCGGACTAGGTTATCCTTTAGTTAGGGTTTTATAGTCACGCTGATCGTGCTATTCAACTAAGAATAAGGAGAATGCGAGATTAATTCTCGACAATAGATAATTATGGAAATGAATAGAGTCGAGGTTCAATGATCGATAATGAATTGAAGTGCATGTTAATCGGATTCAAGATCTTCCTATAATTGATTTCTCATTTTGTTTATATGCTAGTTAGTTGTAGTTTAGTTATAATCTACTTGAAACCCCCCTTTGTTATTATTATTAGGTTTCTCGGCCCTTAGCTTAATCTAGGTTTTGAATCACGCTGAATATAAAACTCGTCCCTGTTTCCCTGTGGATACGACCCCTACTTCCATTATACTACCTTAGTGTAAAAGAGAGTAGGAGAAATTTTATCTTTGGCCGGGTGCGGTGCACAACGACACAAGCGCGGCCCGCCAAATTTTGGCGCCGTTGCCGGGGAAACGGTGTTACTTGTTTTTATTTAGAGTGATTTTTGGATGGTATTGCTTGTGCTCTTTGTTTTTGGTTGGCCACTCATATAAAGAATTCCCTTTTTGTTTTAGTTTCTAGTTTTCATCTTCCATTGAGCTCTATGTATTTCACTTTTGTATTTTGGACAAGAAGCATGGAACTTGTTGCTTAAACTCTCTTGGGAATGGTTGATTGACTCATACTTTATATCTTGGTTATTGTCTAGCTTTAAACATTTATATTAATGGTCATGACTTGGATTAGCTAGGAGTACTACTAGTTGATGTTTGTTGTTGCCTTAATGCTAGGTTTGGGATATAATCTGATGTTATATGCTCAACCATGTTGTAGTAAGCTAGGTATTAACGATGCATTGCAAGAGTTCTTCTCAATCAATTTTGCAGGTACTTGAAGTGGAGATTGACATGGAACCACCATTGTCACACATGGAGCACAACCCAATGATTAAGCTTAAGGTATTAAGTCGAGCTCACGACTTTAAACAACAGCGCTTCTCGGGAGGCAACCCGAGACCCCTTTATTTTCTTTCTTTCTCTTTATTTTTCATCAAATTTCCACCACCACAACAAATTTTCTTTCACCCACCACCCACCCACTAAAAAGATCCACAACCAATCTTCATCCACTTGGAACCAAAATCCACAAAAGAAAATCCGTTGGGAGGACTTCAATAGCTAGGAGTTGGTACACTAGAGGATTGAGATTGTTAATGTATCTTTTCGATCTCTTAAGCTAGGTGCAAATCTCACAAATTCAAAACTTTTGAGCTTGTCATTTGTTTGAGTGATTCGAGGGAGAGGTTTGTGAGTTGATTTATGAGATTTGAGTTGGTGTTGTTAAGAAATTTGAGTTTGACGGATTGTTTGGTCATGAGTTTTGAGCATTCGATCTTCGATTTACCCGATTTTCGATTTTCTCCCCCCATTTTCAGTTTACTTTTCTTCTAATTGTCGACACATTGAGGACAATGTGTAGTTTAAGTAGGGGGAGGGTATTCTCATTCTCATGTATCTATGTTGTGTATATTACTTTCAATTTGAAAAAAAATGGAAATGAAAAAATGAAAATGAAAAAAAAAAAAAAAATGAAAAAAAAAATGAAAAAGAATATAAAAAAAAAAAAAAGTGATGAAATGAAACCCGCTGAGTTGAAAACCCACAAGGATGGGCGACTCAGGCAAAAATGGGGGCCCGGATAGGTTGAAAACCCGAAAGGGCAACTTATGCAAAAAAGTGGCTTATATTGAGCGGGTAAGATGGTGAGATAAAAAAATGTGAGAAGCTAGGATGAAAACCCGAAAGGGCTCCTAGGCAAAATGAGAGATTAAGAGAGAATTATACACTTTGAAAACTCATTTGCCGGAGATGGTGTCATAAGGTTGAAAGCGTTTTCGGGTTGGGTTAGTGAATTCATCCTTTGTTTTGTGAAGATCTATTTAAAGTTGGCTTTCACATTCTTTTGGGTTGATTGTTTGTTTTTGAGAGTAAGCATGGAATATATTCCTTTTTGTCTTTGTTCCATGGCTTGCTTGTTTAGATTAGTTGTAGTAGTAGTAGTTTTAGATCATCTTTTGGAGGTTTGGGAGAGCTGATAGTTTAGTGTGTCGTGAGCTGACATTTTGATTCGTGTTGGTGTTGCTGGTTATTATTGTTGTCGCGTCTTTGTATTTTTCAGGTGAGCTCGAATCTAAGTGTGGGGGAATCATCGTCCCTTACGTTTAGGTTTTGAGCGTATTTTGTTAAGATGTGATGATGATGATGTAGTTGATGGGGAGTGTAGGTTGGTGTCGTTAGTTTGGGTGATGATTTATTTGGTGATCCTCATTTTGAGTTTACTCGAGGTCGAGTAAAGTTCAAGTGTGGGGGTATTTGATGCGCTCAAGTTATACGATGTTCTTGTGGTATTTTAGGTGCACATTGCTAAGGGATTTGTTCGTAATTGTTAAGGTTTGCATAAAAATCATCCTTAGCGGAAGTTCGGAGTTTTGCGATATAAGTTGTGTTAATGTTATGCATTCCGAGCTTCCAAGGTGAAGTGCATTTGAGCCGAGCAAAGCCCAAGCATCAAACTCCACCGCAAGCCCAAACTCCACCGCAAGCCCAAGCATCATCGCCCAAGCCAGACAAGCATCGCAAGCATCATCGCCCATTGCCCGGCCCGGCGCTCGCCCGGCGCTCGGCAGCCTCGACCAAGCCGCCCGGCCCAGCATCGCCCAAGCCGGCTCACGCCCGGCGCCCAGCGCTCGCGACTCACGAGCTTCCTCGCACCTCGCGACCTGCCTGCTCGCACCTCGCGAGGAATCTCGCACGGTGCGACCTGCGTGGTTTTGGCCCAGCTCTTCAGCTCGTTGCGAAGGCAGTAGCTCATCGCACGGTGCGACCTGTATCGCACCTCGCGACCCCTAGGTCGGTCTAAATGTCGGCTGACTTTTGAGCCTTAGTATAAATACAAAACTTTGTTTTTAGACCTAGGGGGCAAGCGGCCACAAGGAGAGGGAGTTTCCAAAACCCCACTCTTCTCTTGTTGTCTTCTCTTTTTAGTTTTTATTTTCTAGTTTAGTTTATGTAGATTTCAATTATGGGATTGGCTTATGCTATGCCGATTGTAGCTTGAACCGTTCTTGAACGAGATTAATATGGAGCTTCAAGCATTATTGTGAGATCTTTCTTATCTATTTATTTCCTTTGATTATGGTTTAATTTCTATGCTTGCTTTCTATGATTTTTGCATGATTATGCTAGGAATATTACTAGTTTGATTGTGTGATTAATCTAATGCTAGATTTAAGAATAGAATCGGATTGTTTTATTCTTTTATCATTTGGTAGCAAACTAGGGAGTAATTTAGATGCTGATCATCTTGGTTATTTCTTAGGGAAATTGAATAAACTGTTGAATGTTTATCGCGTGTATGACATTAGCGAGGTCTATTGGTTCTCTGTGTTTATTCTTTGCTATCGGATTGAACTTAGACGCAGATCGGACTAGGTTATCCTTTAGTTAGGGTTTTATAGTCACGCGATCGTGCTATTCAACTAAGAATAAGGAGAATGCGAGATTAATTCTCGACAATAGATAATTATGGAAATGAATAGAGTCGAGGTTCAATGATCGATAATGAATTGAAGTGCATGTTAATCGGATTCAAGATCTTCCTATAATTGATTTCTCATTTTGTTTATATGCTAGTTAGTTGTAGTTTAGTTATAATCTACTTGAAACCCCCCTTTGTTATTATTATTAGGTTTCTCGGCCCTTAGCTTAATCTAGGTTTTGAATCACGCTGAATATAAAACTCGTCCCCTGTTTCCCTCGTGGATACGACCCCTACTTCCATTATACTACCTTAGTGTAAAAGAGAGTAGGAGAAATTTTATCTTTGGCCGGGTGCGGTGCACAACGACACAAGCGCGGCCCGCCAAATTTTGGCGCCGTTGCCGGGGAAACGGTGTTACTTGTTTTTATTTAGAGTGATTTTTGGATGGTATTGCTTGTGCTCTTTGTTTTTGGTTGGCCACTCATATAAAGAATTCCCTTTTTGTTTTAGTTTCTAGTTTTCATCTTCCATTGAGCTCTATGTATTTCACTTTTGTATTTTGGACAAGAAGCATGGAACTTGTTGCTTAAACTCTCTTGGGAATGGTTGATTGACTCATACTTTATATCTTGGTTATTGTCTAGCTTTAAACATTTATATTAATGGTCATGACTTGGATTAGCTAGGAGTACTACTAGTTGATGTTTGTTGTTGCCTTAATGCTAGGTTTGGGATATAATCGATGTTATATGCTCAACCATGTTGTAGTAAGCTAGGTATTAACGATGCATTGCAAGAGTTCTTCTCAATCAATTTTGCGGGTACTTGAAGTGGAGATTGACATGGAACCACCATTGTCACACATGGAGCACAACCCAATGATTAAGCTTAAGGTATTAAGTCGAGCTCACGACTTTAAACAACAGCGCTTCTCGGGAGGCAACCCGAGACCCCTTTATTTTCTTTCTTTCCCTTTATTTTTCATCAAATTTCCACCACCACAACAAATTTTCTTTCACCCACCACCCACCCACTAAAAAGATCCACAACCAATCTTCATCCACTTGGAACCAAAATCCACAAAAGAAAATCCGTTGGGAGGACTTCAATAGCTAGGAGTTGGTACACTAGAGGATTGAGATTGTTAATGTATCTTTTCGATCTCTTAAGCTAGGTGCAAATCTCACAAATTCAAAACTTTTGAGCTTGTCATTTGTTTGAGTGATTCGAGGGAGAGGTTTGTGAGTTGATTTATGAGATTTGAGTTGGTGTTGTTAAGAAATTTGAGTTTGACGGATTGTTTGGTCATGAGTTTTGAGCATTCGATCTTCGATTTACCCGATTTTCGATTTTCTCCCCCCATTTTCAGTTTACTTTTCTTCTAATTGTCGACACATTGAGGACAATGTGTAGTTTAAGTAGGGGGGAGGGTATTCTCATTCTCATGTATCTATGTTGTGTATATTACTTTCAATTTGAAAAAAAATGGAAATGAAAAAATGAAAATGAAAAAAAAAAAAAAATGAAAAAAAAAAAATGAAAAAGAATATAAAAAAAAAAAAAGTGATGAAATGAAACCCGCTGAGTTGAAAACCCACAAGGATGGGCGACTCGAGGCAAAAATGGGGGCCCGGATAGGTTGAAAACCCGAAAGGGCAACTTATGCAAAAAAGTGGCTTATATTGAGCGGGTAAGATGGTGAGATAAAAAAATGTGAGAAGCTAGGATGAAAACCCGAAAGGGCTCCTAGGCAAAATGAGAGATTAAGAGAGAATTATACACTTTGAAAACTCATTTGCCGGAGATGGTGTCATAAGGTTGAAAGCGTTTTCGGGTTGGGTTAGTGAATTCATCCTTTGTTTTGTGAAGATCTATTTAAAGTTGGCTTTCACATTCTTTTGGGTTGATTGTTTGTTTTTGAGAGTAAGCATGGAATATATTCCTTTTTGTCTTTGTTCCATGGCTTGCTTGTTTAGATTAGTTGTAGTAGTAGTAGTTTTAGATCATCTTTTGGAGGTTTGGGAGAGGCGATAGTTTAGTGTGTCGTGAGCCGACATTTTGATTCGTGTTGGTGTTGCTTGGTTATTATTGTTGTCGCGTCTTTGTATTTTTCAGGTGAGCTCGAATCTAAGTGTGGGGGAATCATCGTCCCTTACGTTTAGGTTTTGAGCGTATTTTGTTAAGATGTGATGATGATGATGTAGTTGATGGGGAGTGTAGGTTGGTGTCGTTAGTTTGGGTGATGATTTATTTGGTGATCCTCATTTTGAGTTTACTCGAGGTCGAGTAAAGTTCAAGTGTGGGGGTATTTGATGCGCTCAAGTTATACGATGTTCTTGTGGTATTTTAGGTGCACATTGCTAAGGGATTTGTTCGTAATTGTTAAGGTTTGCATAAAAATCATCCTTAGCGGAAGTTCGGAGTTTTGCGATATAAGTTGTGTTAATGTTATGCATTCCGAGCTTCCAAGGTGAAGTGCATTTGAGCCGAGCAAAGCCCAAGCATCAAACTCCACCGCAAGCCCAAACTCCACCGCAAGCCCAAGCATCATCGCCCAGCCAGCACAAGCATCGCAAGCATCATCGCCCAGTTGCCCAGCCCGGCGCTCGCCCAGCGCTCAGCAGCCTCGACCAAGCTGCCCAGCCAGCATCGCCCAGCAGCTCACTGCCCAGCGCCCAGCGCTCGCGACTCGCGAGCTTCCTCGCACCTCGCGACCTGCCTGCTCGCACCTCGCGAGGAATCTCGCACGGTGCGACCTGCGTGGTTTTGGCCCAGCTCTTCAGCTCGTTGCGAAGGCAGTAGCTCATCGCACGGTGCGACCTGTATCGCACCTCGCGACCCCTAGGTCGGTCTAAATGTCGGCTGACTTTTGAGCCTTAGTATAAATACAAAACTTTGTTTTTAGACCTAGGGGGCAGCAGCCACAAGGAGAGGGAGTTTCCAAAACCCCACTCTTCTCTTGTTGTCTTCTCTTTTTAGTTTTTATTTTCTAGTTTAGTTTATGTAGATTTCAATTATGGGATTGGCTTATGCTATGCCGATTGTAGCTTGAACCGTTCTTGAACGAGATTAATATGGAGCTTCAAGCATTATTGTGAGATCTTTCTTATCTATTTATTTCCTTTGATTATGGTTTAATTTCTATGCTTGCTTTCTATGATTTTTGCATGATTATGCTAGGAATATTACTAGTTTGATTGTGTGATTAATCTAATGCTAGATTTAAGAATAGAATCGGATTGTTTTATTCTTTTATCATTTGGTAGCAAACTAGGGAGTAATTTAGATGCTGATCATCTTGGTTATTTCTTAGGGAAATTGAATAAACTGTTGAATGTTTATCGCGTGTATGACATTAGCAGGTCTATTGGTTCTCTGTGTTTATTGCTGCTATCGGATTGAACTTAGACGCAGATCGGACTAGGTTATCCTTTAGTTAGGGTTTTATAGTCACGCTGATCGTGCTATTCAACTAAGAATAAGGAGAATGCGAGATTAATTCTCGACAATAAATAATTATGGAAATGAATAGAGTCGAGGTTCAATGATCGATAATGAATTGAAGTGCATGTTAATCGGATTCAAGATCTTCCTATAATTGATTTCTCATTTTGTTTATATGCTAGTTAGTTGTAGTTTAGTTATAATCTACTTGAAACCCCCCTTTGTTATTATTATTAGGTTTCTCGGCCCTTAGCTTAATCTAGGTTTTGAATCACGCTGAATATAAAACTCGTCCCTGTTTCCCTGTGGATACGACCCCTACTTCCATTATACTACCTTAGTGTAAAAGAGAGTAGGAGAAATTTTATCTTTGGCCGGGTGCGGTGCACAACGACACAAGCGCGGCCCGCCAATAGGTCTTTGAAAAATATGATGAATGCTATGCTTGTAAGTTCTGGGTTGCCTGATGAAATGTGGGGGGAAGCAGTTCTTTCAGCCTGCCATGTTCTTAACCGAGTACCTCACAAAAAGTTAGATAAGACTCCTTATGAACTGTGGAAGGGATATCCTCCGAACATGAGTTTCCTTAGAGTGTGGGGATGTCTAGCTAAAGTTAGGCTGCCTGACTATAAGAAGTCAAACATTGGACCCAAGAATTTTGATGCTGTGTTTATTTGCTATGCTCATGCTGCTTATAGATTCATGACTTTGAGCGATAGGTCTATTTGTGAATACAGAGATGCTGAGTTTTTTTGAACATGTTTTTCCTTTGAAAAAGGGTGATACTGCATCTGTGCCTTCTTGTTCTTCTCATGCTGTTGATTTATCTACTTGTTCTACGCATGATGTTGTTTTATCTATTTGTGATATTCCTACTGATTTGACTTTAAGTAGTACTTCAGTTGACATGCATGCTAGTAGTTCTTCTGCTGTAGATGAGCCTAGGAGAAGTAAAAGACCTAGAGTAGCAAACGACTTTGGTTCTGATTTTGTCACTGCTTTCCTGTCTGAAAGTTCTTGTGTTGACTTGTTGAGTGATGAACTAGTATATGCTTTCATAATAGAAGAGGATCCAAAGACCTTTGAAGAGGCAATGAGATCTGTGGATGCTAGTTTTTGGAAAGAGGCCATTAAGAGCAAGTTAGATTCCATAGTGTCTAACTCTACTTGGGAGTAAACTAACTTACCTAAGGGGTCAAAGACCATAGATAGTAAATGGATCTTTAAAAAGAAGTTGAGACCTGATGAGATCAGTTCAACTAGTGGTTATGTGTTTACCCTTAGTGGTGGTGCTATATCATGGAAGTCTTCGAAGCAGACTTGTATAGCACGTTCCACCATGGAGTCTGAGTTCATTGCCCTCGAGTTGGCAGGGCAAGAAGCTGAATGGTTGAGAAATCTGTTGTCTGATGTTCCCTTATGGGGAGGACAGGGTGCACCTGTCTCTTTTCATTGTTATTCTCAAGCAGCCATTGGTGTTGCTAAGAACAGTGTCTACAATGGTAAGAAGAGACACATTTGGATTAGACATGGAGTCTTCAAACAACTCATGAAAAATGGGGTGATTTCTTTGGACTATGTGAGGTCCGAAAGAAATCTTGCAGATCCCTTTACTAAGGGGTTATCTAGGAGAGTTGTCCTAGAGTCGTCGAGGGGGATGGGGCTAAAGCCCATTAGTTGAGATTTAAGGTGGATACCCGTTTGAGGTCAAACAAAGCCGTATAATCTTAACTTGCACTACATTTCTCATCCCTATGGCGCACGTTAGTACCTTTTAAATCCATAGCCTATTGGTGGTGCTATTGAGACGCACTTAATGGATTTATATTGTGAGGTTGAGCTTTTGCTCTTAATGGTTCCATATCCCTTCGGGATGGTGTTATTGAGAAACACTTGATGGACTACCTACGTAAGTGTGGAGGTTAAGCCGCCTTTTATGAAAGTTTGTGCTGTCTTTCTAGAGCATTTATGAGACCCAAGGGATGCGCATGGCTATAAATCGCTTGTGACGTATCGCGGAGACTGCACGATCTTAAGGTAGGTATGTGTTGTGGGGGGTATCAACGGAACTCTGGTGAGTTCAAGAGAAATCCACTCACTAGAAAGTAGTTGTTGCCTCATTTCACTATGCATCAATTCAAATCGAAAGATATTGATGCTTAAGTACTTTCCTTTCCTTATCTAGGAATTTCTTTTTGCTTTTCAGAGCCTTTGTGGGGGATTGTTGGAATCAAGGCTTGAAAAGCCTTGCCTTCTTTTCTATAAAAGTCCCACATTGCTTGTGGGAGGGAATATTCCTTTGTTTATATATTCCCTTCTTTCTTATTCTTATTAAGTTGGTGCTTGAGATGCTTTTGTGGTTGGATATCATGCTTGGGTTTGGGCTTGCTATCACACACACGCGCGCGCCGCCCGCCCGGACCGGGCCAGGGCCTTGGGCTTTGGGGAATTAACTTAACTATCTTTTTGAACCCAGGCTGAGTGTGTGTGTTGTGAGAAGGCTGTAACGTTTTGACCGTTACAATATCTATGGCAATCCCTTGATATCCTCCCCGGTTTTACTAACTTCCGTTTTTGCCTGATTTCTTGCTATAAAATCAGTGCCTTATTATCAGTTCAGATATACAAAACATTCTCCTCTCCATCTTCTCTTCTCTTTCTTTCCTGGGTACGTGCTAATCTC
The DNA here is from genome assembly GCA_947646795.1 of Beta lomatogona. Taxonomy (NCBI): domain Eukaryota; kingdom Viridiplantae; phylum Streptophyta; class Magnoliopsida; order Caryophyllales; family Amaranthaceae; genus Beta; species Beta lomatogona. The sequence goes on from CANSNZ010000090.1 coordinate 70,996, forward strand.
CATAACCTACTCTGTTAGTGGTGACAGTTTAGGTTGTTGTGTTAACCTTGGGGAGCTTTCCGGCCAAGATCGATTACCACCGTTGTCGGGCCGTAATTGCTTTCAAGTCAGTGGTCTCCTACCACGGCACAGCCTTGAAATCAGTTTCTTCCTTGCCATTGCAATTGTCAGTTTCTAACACCATCTATTAGTCCTTCACCTTGTACATCCAAAAATCCACACATAGAGAAAAAGAGTTATAAATTTGGACTTCCAATTTACTTCCTTCGAAAAATTCATTTTGACTTTTATAACTTTGACTATCTCTTGTGATTTATAGTTAAGGAAAAATATAGTCATGTGGAATCTTGTTAGATTCGTCTCAATGTATATTATCCAAATATCAACTTTTTGTTTGCTTATTACAAATTAGAAATATTACGGTTGAAGTTAGTATCTTGGCAAGTGTGCTTAAAAACAGAGAAAGTATTAATAAAGGAGGTGAAAATAAAGTTTATGTCAACTAGCTGATGAGGGAGTTTCTCGATCCATAAACTATTAGCTAGGAGTAGGTACGTAATCTACTATGGGTAGATTTAAATTGAACATTCATATAAGCCCCACATGAAATAAAGGGGGGTTAGGAATTAGGTTATTAAACACAATTATCGTACTTAAGTAGGTCAACCCGACATGCATGACCTAGTTATTCAATGTTAAATAAGGGTCGGTTAACCTTTCATGCTTTTCTTCTTCCCACTCTCATGGAGTACCTTTATAAAAAATAAATGAAAATTAATTCGTAAATTCGATCAATAAACAATATATACTAGCATACAAACTTTCTTACGTCAACTTCTTCATAATGGCCTCCTTTTAATGTCAAATTTAGCAAAAAAATAAGACAAATAACTGACAACTCTCAGTGTACTATGTGTCATTCAGGTACTGAAACCATATATAAACCATCTATTCTTTTCTGTACGTTCTAATATTCGCCACTATTGGACCCACTTATATAAGTCCAAATGTAATCATAATATTCTTGCTGATCTTGAGCAATGTCTTAATTAATACTTTTCATTATCATCTGAAGGTTATTAACTTGATTAGTAATATATAGCCTCTAGAGAGTATTTGGAAAAAGCGTAATTCTATTGATTTTGAAAATTGCACGATTAACATTGATTGTATATACTATAGACCTTGGCATCTACAACAAGAACGAACTGCTCATACAATGTTAAATATCTAGCTCTTTCACTATTTTATCTTTTCCTTCTTGCAAGCTCCCTCCCGAATTTATGTTCAATGACATCCTCCACCTCAAGGATATTTTAAACTTAATTTTGATGGATCCGTTATTAGGTCCTCCGCTTCTGCTGATGTTATCATTCGTAATTCTGTAGGATATGTTTTGGCAACCTAAGTCTATCAGTTTGGTCACACTCATCTGTTATTGCTGAAGACTGGAGCTTGCATAATGGCCTCATTCTTACTCAAACTCCCAATATTCAGATGTTCTATGTTGAAGGAGACAACAAGATGTTGATTTGAATTCTCCAAGGCCTGTTGTTGAACTATGCCTTGAATGTTTATCTGGCGCTAGGATGTCTGGCGCTAGGAGTAACCTAGCACGGGGGTCTCGCTATATCAGTTGAACTTTTCGGTATATGCTAATTAATATATCGGGTCTGTTTTAGTTTCGGGTTTAGACCCATCTGTTTAGGTTAACTAGTAGGTTATTATATAAGACCTATTATTAACCTCTGTATAATTATTCTATAATCTGTACTCTCTCTCCTAAACCTAATAAAACCGTTTCTCCTCTACCTGTGGACGTAACTAACACTTTGTTAGTGAACCACGTTAATTCTTGTGTTGATTGTTCATTATCTTTGCTATTGTTAATTGCATCCGTCATAACACCTCTATTCTTGTCCAGGGATTATACAAACTCTCATCAATAACATTTGGTTGTTGCTCAATCAGTGGACTATTTGCTCCATTGATTACAAAGCCAACAATGTAGCAGATTATCTCTCCAAAAAAATCACTTTATTTCTGCTGCCATAGTTGACATCGTTGCTGGAGCCGATCCTTCTTTTGATTATTTCATTCTTTTTGATTCGTTAGGTCACTCCCTTGAGAAAAGGGTGCGTGTCCTAACTTTTTTTCTTGTACCAAAAAAAGATACCCCCTCTGTCCCATAATACTCTTTACACTTTCCTTTTTCATCTATCTCATAATACTCTTTACACTTCTATTTTTGGATATGATCCACTATTATTTTAATACTTCTACCTTTTAACCATTGGCCCACACATTCTCTCCTCCAAATAAAATAATATCACTCCTACTACCTGCCAACTCTAACCATTGGCCCACACTCTATCTCCACCAAATAAAATAATACTACTTTTACTACCTACTAACTCCTATCACATCTACTTTTTCAATAAAATAACAATTGATAACCAAACAACAACTTATCATCTAAAACTACGTGCCCTGATAAGTGTCAAGAGTATTCTGGGACGGAGGGAGTATTAATTAATATGTTAATCCTTCTCTTCCTTTTTCTTTGTATGTTATGCATGTGAGTAATGTGACTATGTGAGTTACTGAGTTTTTTAAATTTATGTATACAGTGTTTTACGAAGTTATCATATTAGAACCATAGAAGTAGCATGAGTAAATAGTAGATGGCAAATTGGATCAGACCCTTGCCATGCGCGCTTTGCTAATAATTTTGTCTAATTTTGACCGTCGTCTAACAACTGGGTATTGTTTTGGATAAATTTCACCAAAGAAGATCAATTTATCAATGATAGTTTAGGCAACAATCTAAGTGCTTATGAACTGAATAAAAAGTAGAGATCGTATTATTATTAATGAAATCACAAGAGAATACAAGAATGTCGAGGGTAAAATAGTGAGGAAAAGCTTAATGCCTTATATCTGGCTACATGCTCCCTATTTATAATAAAACAATCTAGCTAATATAACCATTTTAAGTTGTTACAAGTGATAGATATTCCAGCTAAAGATCCCTGGTCATTTGGCGTGCTTCCCTTCTTTCTCTCAACTGTTTCAACGTACTTATGACTTTATTCAACGCGGGATTACATCACGTGCTTGCCGGTCATGTAGACGAAATATAGGCATGTTCACCACTCTGGTCATGTCTCTAAACCTTGACAAGTACAAGTTGATTTTTAATGCCCAATAATGGCCCCTGATTTCGCTTGATTAATTGCGCCAGAAATTTCAAAAGTGAAATTACAACTGCCCACTACAGCCTTGATGTGAAAACTGCGCCTAGAAATCCGTAAGATAACTGCAGCACGTCTCCAATTCAAAAAGTAACCATCATTACACTTCTTTCAACCGCCCATTTTCACAATTCATTTATTAACCCCTTTTTTTGCCATTTCAAACACACTTTCAGTCTTTTCATCTTCCGCTTTCCCCAGATAACTTCTTTCTCTGTAACTCGTCCTTTTTGCCATTTTTTTATAATTCTTGCTTCGTCCTTTTTTGCTTTCCAAATGGGGAAGAAAACGACTGCTTCAAAGAAGAGGGCTCATGAAATCGACATTTCTTCAAACTTCGTTTGAAAAAGAGAACACGACCTTTCCCCCCTTTCTAACATTTTAGAACCCACAAACTCCAAACCCAATTCTCTTTCTACTGCTGATGTAGAGAGTTTAGCTAACTCAGTAATCCTCCCTTCCTCCACCATTTTCTTCGTAACCCAAGAAAATCAAAAAGCAGACTGGACAAAGCCAGGGTGGTCTTGTCTTTATGAATACCCTTTCTTGAACGGAGCCTCAATCCCCTTCTCTCCTCTAATCAAGGACTTCCTCACTCACCTTGAAGTCGCTCCTTGCCAATTGATGCCCATGGTTTGGAGGGTTCTGTCTGCTGACATTTTAGCCGAGAGATTAGGATTTGATTTTACCCTAGGAGATTTGGCTTATACTTATGCAGTCAAAATTTGGGGGAAAGGAAGGGTGAGTTTGTCAACCAAATCAAAAGCGACATCCTCTTATTCTGAAGACTGACAGATAAGAGAGAGGATGGATGACCAGATATTTTTTTTAGAGATAGATTCTTTGGGCGAAGAGAGTGGATGGATCATTTCCAACTGGAAGGTCAAGGGTAAGAATTGTGAATATGTGTTTAGAATTCTGATTTTGGATTAACTTCTCACTACTTGTTTCTTTGCAGGAATTTATCTTGAAGACGTCAAAGTTGATGAAGAATCTGCGAAGGCAAAAATCAAGGCAATACTAGACTTGGGGGAAGAGGCAAGAGAATACCCACTGGTACCAGTCACCCTAATAGAGGATTTTCAATCAAAAGAACCATCTTCAGGCAATATGTCTTTAGGTAATTTTTAGGTCATTTTGTCTTTGAGATCAAACACGTTTCATGGGTGACTGACATGTATAACTATGCAGACACCTCCAAGAGCAGCAAAAGCCTCAAAGAGCTATTCACCAGGGAAATCATCAAGCTTAGGGCTGCCAAGAAGCCAAAGGTCGCCCAAGATGCTGTTGCCCCTGCTACAGACGTCAAACCTGCTGACATTGGATTCATTCCTAAGAGCATGCCTCCTCCGCCAACTCTTGCTACTCCTTCTCCGCAAACATCTATGTCCGCGGCTGGTCCAAAGCTGCCTATCCTGAACATGACCTTTCCTGGAGACTATGGCAACGAATTTAAGAGTGTCACCGCTCTTTGGCCATACATTGATCAACTCTGGTTCCCTGCAAGCAGAGCACGCCACCACAAGGACAAGCCAGAAAATACTGCTGGCGAGGTTGTCCAATGCGCCTTCCAGGTATCGCAACTCTGTCTATACATGAAACAAGACTTGGTCAAGTAGCATTGTCCCTTTTAAATCTCACTAACCTGATTTTCTGCTTGTCATAGACTCTTCAAGCCACTCTAGGCAACGCCAAGAACATCCTCTCCTATCACAAGGAATTGGAGAGGGTTACTGGAGAGTTGTCCAGCACTCAGAAAAAGCTGAAGGACCAGGAGAAGACCTGGAAAGGCAACAAGGAGCACCTGGAAGCAGACATTGCTATGCTAAAAAAGGAAAAGCAGGAGAAAATTACGGAACTGGAGAAAGTGAACCAAACTCTAGCAGCCAAAGAGGAAGAGCTGAAGAAGAAGGTGGAAGAACTGGTTGACAGCGCCATCTACTATGCCATGAAGACAATTGCTGAGCTGATGAAGGAGTTCAAGGAAGGCAAGGCTGAGACCTGGGAACCGGACCAGGCCATTTAAGATTATGCCCAAGCTTACCCTGAGGAAGTCGAGGTCAACTCCAAAAAGGCAGAAGATGGGCAGGTTAACCAAGGTGAGCAGCTTGCCAGATAAGATGACCAGAAGACTCCTGCTGCTGACCAGGTGATGACGGAGGCGAATCCTGAGGAGAAGAAAGAGGATGTAACCACAATTTGATTATGCTTTAAACAATATTTACCTTTAGTTTGTCGAACAGTAGTTTTACTGTCTTGTCCATAGGGGCAGACAGGTTTGTAGTGTGTTTTTGTTGAACAATTATCTTGCATGTCCACTGTTCTGGTGGGCATTGCTAGATACGTTTGCTTTTGTTTATATGAATTTGTTTTGAAATTGTCAGATCGCACAACTAGTTGTTGATTTGTAGTTGTTAAATTGCAGTTGTCGAGTTGTAGTTGTCAATTTGTTATGCAGAGCATAACCTATAGAAGGACTGGTGTGGAGAAGTTGCGAATACCTAAGTAGGTAGTTGTAGTTGCCCCATGTGAGTTTGTTGTATGAGAAGTTCTGCAAAACAAATTATTAGAGGCGTTGGCCGTTGGTGCGGCCAATGGTCCTCCGATGCTTAAGTCAATAATGGCTTTGAAAAGAAAGAAATAAGAAAGAAAATACCAAAATAACAAATAGGTAAAGGGAAACGTACCTGTCTAAAGTGTCACGAATAATAGATAAATGACGAGCATGATTTAGAAATAATACCTTTTCAGGTGCGTTGCATTCCAACTTCTTGGAATAGGTGTCCCCAGGGGCGGATCATTTCAGGGGCAGGACTGGGCCTGGCCCCTGAAAGATTTTGAGGAAAAAATTACAGGTTTGTTAACTTATCTAGCCTATTAAAGTAAAGTCCAAAATTATATAGGACACATCACATAGCAGCTAATCTGAAAAGGGAAATGTGAAAGGGGCTAATGGGGACCACACCTTGGTGGACTTGTGATGCTGACGGCCTGACGCGTACCTTTTCCTTCTGTCCTTCTATCTATAATCACGTCACTGCTATTCTGCTAACCTTTTTCTTTTTCTTTTTTTAAAGAGTTTTTTTTTTTTTTTTTTTAGTGGAAGTTACTTTTTATATTTCATTAGTTGCTATTAATTTTTTCTATCAGTATCTAAATTTTTTAACACATGTTTTATTTTATGTTATTTAAAGTTTTAAACTTTTGGCTTTTTTATTTCGTCTTATTGCAAAAGTGAACATTATTTAAAAAGTTGTATCCTCGTACCCATGTCCAATTTTGGGACGGCGTCTTCATATCTGTAATTTTTAGATTTACCGTATTGGATACCCGGATTCGTACCCATATACGAGACTTTGTACTTGTGTCCCTGTAACATAGATATTAACTAAAGGTCCAAAACAATTAATTGGCCCCCAATAGCAAAACTTTCAAGATCCGCCACTGGGTGTCCCTTCTTGCTTGACAAGAGAGTATGCCCCTTATCCGATGACCTTACTTACTTGGTATGGTCCTTCCCAGGTGGGACCTAACTTACCATCAGTAGGATCTTTTGTATTTTGGAAAACTTTTCTGAGGACCCAGTCACCTTCTTGGAACACTTTGATCCTCACATTTTTGTTGTAGCTACGAGCCACGCCTTGTTGGTAGACCGCCATTATGACTCTGGCTTGCTCCCTTATTTCGTCAACAGTATCTACATCATGGGTTAGTGCATCATCGTTTTCATTCTCAGTCATTAAGCCATACCTTGCAGAAGGGACTTGTACTTCCGTTGGGATGACAGCTTCACATCCATAAATGATGGAGAAGGGAGTGTGTCCAGTGGCGTTCTTTGGAGTTGTCCGGTCAGCCCATAGGACAAGAGGGAGCTGTTCTGCCCATTTCCCTTTAGCGGCTTCTAAGCGACGCTTCAGCTGATTGACAACGATTTTGTTGCTGGACTCTGCTTGACCATTGGCCTGTGGATATCTAGGTGTGGATGTGTGGAGTCCAATTTTCCACTTTGCGCAAAAAGCTCTGGTCTTGTCGTTTATGAACTGGGAGCCATTATCGCATACTATATCTGCGGGGACACCGTACCTGCATAGTATATTCCGCTTTATGAAAGAAATAACTTCCTTATCTCTTACCTATTTGAATACTTCAGCTTCTATCCACTTTGAGAAGTAGTCCGTCATGGCTAACATGAAGACTTTCTTGCCAGGTGCTGGCGGCAGCTTGCCTACTATGTCCATGCCCCACTTCATGAATGGTCATGGCGTCAAAGTGGGATGCAAGGTCTCTGATGGTTGATGCTGGACTGGAGCATGTCGTTGACAAGTGTCACACTTTTTGGTGATGTTCGCGGCATCTTGAAGCAAGGTGGGCCAATAGTATCCCATGAGGTGGATCTTGGTTAACAGGCTTCGTCCAGCAGCATGGTTGCCTCCGATACCACAATGGGTTTCTTCCAAGACTTGCTTTGCTTCCGCAGCTTCTAGGCACCTAAGATAGACACCTAAAATAGATACTTTAAACAAGACATTTCGAATTAGTGTGTAACGTGATACTTTCATCCTAAAGGCTTTGGCGTCTTCTCTAGGAGGAGTGGTGTCGTCCTTGAGCCAAGCGATGAATGACAGAGTCCATCTTGTGTTGGGAGGTGGAGGTGTTGATGTTGAGGCGTCGTCAACTTCATTCTGGATCACAAAGATGTTCTGCTCGATAGCTGGATAAGCGAGATGGACAATAAGAACACTGGTCAATTTGGATCCTTTGAGGGATGAGCCTAGGCTGGCAAGTGCGTTAGCTTGTGAATTTTTCTCTCTGGGTACCTGTCTTATATTATAATACTCAAAAGATTTCGTAAGTCGTTTAAATCCAAGTAGACACTCATTTTTTTGTCTTTGGCAGCATAGTTTCCATTAATCTGACTTACTATAAGCAAAGAGTCGCATCTTACCTCTAGGCGCTTTACCATTAGTTCCCTAGCTGCCAGTAGGCCGACAAGTAGAGCCTCATATTCTGACTCATTATTGGTGGCTCGAAAGTTGCATTGGACAACTTGGGGGATTTCGTCGCCTTCTGGGGATACCAACATGATGCCAAGGCCAATGCCTCTGACGTTGGAGGCACCATCGGTGTAGAGCGTCCAGGTGCGAGTGGACCCATCATTTAGCACTGTGCTGACTTCCTCATCAGCGAGGGATTGGAGACTAGGTGTGAAGTTAGAAACGAAGTCAGCTAGGGCCTGCGATTTGATAGCTGTCCTGGGCTCAAATGTCATAGGCACTAAGCTGAATGGACCACTTGGCCATCCTGCCTGTTAGTTCTGGTTTTCGCAAGACAATTTTAACAGGATAATTTGTCTTTACTATGATGGGGTGAGATTCAAAGTAAGGGTGTAATTTCATAGAAGACATAACCAGTGCTGGGACTAATTTCTCGAGATAAGTGTACCTAGTTTCAACGTCAAGTAAAGACTTACTCACATAGTAGACGAGTAGTTGTCTGCCATCGTCTTCCCTGACCAGTACTGCACTTACGGCGGACTCTGACGCCGCAACTTCTCGCCAGGTTTAGGTTTGGACAACAAGGGAGGATGAGTCAAGTAGATCTTCAGATTGCGTAATGATTTCTCGTGCTTTGCAGTCTACTCGAACTTGGTGTTTTTCCTGAGGACATCATAAAAGAAATAGCATTTGTCTGAGGATTTAGAGATGAACCTGTTTAGGGCCGCCACTCGTTCGGTCAACTTCATAACATCTTTGGGACAACGTTGTGACTGGAGGTTGAGGACATCTCGTATTTGCTCAAGACTAGCTTCTATTCCTTTTTGGGTGACTATGTAACCCAGGAATTTTCCGGATGACACGCCGAAGGAACATTTGTTTGGATTAAGCTTCATGTTGTACTGGTGAAGGACTTGAAAAGTTTATTCCAAATGTTTGACGTGGTCTGCTGCTTTTGTTAACTTGACCAGCATGTCGTCTATATAGACTTCCATTGTACACCCGATTTGTTTCTCAAACATTTTGTTGACCAGTCTCTGGTAAGTTGCCCCTGTATTTTTCAATCCGAAAGGCATAACCTTGTAGCTGTAGATGCTCCTGTCACTCATGAACGCTGTTTTCTCCTGATCTTCTGGATGCATTAGGATCTGATTATAACCACTAAAGGCATCCATTATGGTCAGCGTTTCATGTCCAGCAGTAGCATCAATCATGGCATCTATATGGGGGACAGGAAAAGGGTCTTTGGGACATGCTTTATTGAGGTCAGTAAAATCAATGCAAACACGCCACTTACCGTTTTTCTTTTTGACAACTACCACGTTAGCCAACCAATCAGGGTAATGTACTTCTCTAATCTTACCAGTCTCAAGCAATTTTTCAACTTCATCATTTATGGCTTGGTTGCGTTCCGGTGCAAACTTCCGTTGCTTTTGGCGAACTGGGGGATGCTCAGGGTCAACCCGTAGTTTGTGTGTGATGACATCTAGGCTAATGCCTGTCATGTCATCATGCTTCCAGGCAAAACAATCACGGTTAGCACGTAAAAAAGTAATAATTTCAGTCCTTACCTCGTCAGGTAGATCGGAGCCAACTTGTACAACTTGATCAGGAAATTCCGGGTCAAGGACAACTTCGTCAAAGAGTTCAGATTCTGGCTCTACGTAGCTGCTGGTGTGGATTACTCCTGTAATTGCTATGCCACCTCCTTCTGGGTACTGGAAGGTTTGAGCGTGACTTTGTAAAGCTCCTTGGCAACTCCTTGGTCACCTTTGATTTCCTGGATGCCCCAGGGAGTTGGGAATGTTACCGTTTGATGGTAGGATGACGGGATAGCCTTCATCTCATGGATCCAGAGCCTGCCAAGAATTATGTTATAGGCAGATACGCATTCTATAACCATAAATTTTATCTGTAAGTTGACGCCTTCAGCGTAGACAGGTAACGAAATTTCTCCAATGGTGTTCTTAGCCTCTCCACTGAAGCCAACCAGAACCGTGGACTTTTTTACCACATCGCTTTCGCTCAGCCCCATTTCGACGAGTGTATCTAGCATGATAATTTAGCTGAGCTTCCGTTGTCCACCAAGATTCTTTTGATTAGGCAGTTGCCTACAGAGAGAAAGATGACCAAGCCGTCATGGTGGAATGACGAGGCATCTACCGCATACACATCATCGAAAGTGATTGTTGGTCTCGGGTTGATTGCACGCCTGAGGGCAGGCTTGTTAGTGTAGCACTCCCTGGCATGTCTTTTAGCTGCAGAATAAGTCAAACCACAAACGTCAGATCCTCCTGTAATAACATTTATAACTTTGACATGAGAAGGAGGGTTAGGAAGTTTTTGAGGGGCATGTGTGTATTTCTCTTTCGAGACAGTTGTCTTGGCCTTTTCGGACATTATTTCCTTAAGATGACCGTTCTTCAGGAGATAAGAGACTTTTCTGCGGAGGGCGATGCAATCATCGGTCACGGACCGATATCTCCATGATAGTCACACCATTTGGATAGGTCTTTATGATCTCCTGGGCGTGACGATTTGGGTGGCCACTTGACAGCATCTCCGAGCTTTGCCAAATGGTTGATGAGTCCTCCAGTGCTCACGCAAAAGTTGTATTCTTCTATCTTCGGGTGATGCTCGGACTCGTCCTTCCAATCTGGTTCCTCGTCTTCCACCGCTGCGACATATTGGTCGTTGACTGGTCGATCATATGGCTTTGGTCTACTATCTCGCCGTCGCTTCCACATATATTTTCTGCTGGACCGGTCGGGTTCAGAGGGCTCCTTTCTTGCATCCATATCTTCTTCTAGGCGGACTTGCGCGAGAGCCTTATTTAACGCATCTTCAAACTTGGTACACGGGTACTTGGTCAGATCTTTGTAGAGGTCAGAATCTCCGTACAGTCCTTGTCTGAATGCTTCGATGGCAGTTGGGATGTCGCAATTAGGAACGGACACCTTTTCTCTGTTAAAGAGATGAATATATTCTCTGAAACTCTCTCCATAGCGCTGGACGACACGGTATAGATCACTTGTCTGCTTCTGGACTTTCCGACTACTGGCGAACTGCTGATTGAACATGTTCCGAAGTTCTGCGAACGAGGTGATGCATCCATTTAGCAGATTAGTCAACCAGCCTAAGGCAGGACCGGACAGAGTGGACCCGAATCCTTTACACAGACTAGCTTCTCTCATATCACGAGGAATAGGAATGGTCATCATTCTCTACTTGTATTGCTTGATGTGCTCGCTGGGGTTAGTGGTCCCATCATATAGCTAGATGTTTTGAGCACTGAACCTTTTAGGGATGTCAATGTTATCGATATGATCCGCATAAGGCGAGTCAGCGTAGCTGTTTGGTTTTACCTCAGCTATTGCAGGGGTCATCCCTGGGATTTTATTTATCATTTCTTGCAAGAGGGCAAATTTCTGTTCCATGTCTTCATTCATACTTCCAAGGACAGAGTGAAGAAATCCATCCCTGACGGCATGTTAGGATTGGCCTTGACATGAGAGGCAAGAGCGCCGACTCTATGAGCGATGGGCATGCTAACAGGCTGACTCATAAGAGACACATTTTGAGTGAACGCGACAGAAGGGGTTCGAAGAGGAGGAGGAGGAGGAAGAGTCTCCCGGAAGGTGACGCAAGTCCGATTTGGAGTGTTGGACACATAGACATTTCAAGAAGAGTTCGGCCGAGGAGGTGCATTGGGCACGGCTCTGGATGACGACCAAGGGGTTTGAAAAGGATTAGAACCAATCAGATGGGTTTCGTCTTCGACCAAGATGAAGTCATTGGCCAAAGGGATAGTAACAGTAATGACAGCGGAGTGCGTCACTGAAGGAGTTGATATTTGTGAAAGGATTGTGGTGGACATAGGAAAATTTTGTGGTGCTGGGAGACTTCGGGAAGGAGTGACGGTATCCATGTCAAGGCGAGTGGTCGCGCCTTCGATCTTACGGCGTGCTGGTAGCGAGAAGATGTCGCCATAGAGACGGCGGATTGGACTTGGCCACGTAGGTCGTCATTTTCTTTCTGGAGAATATCGATCTTTTCATTGAAGCGCTTCCAGATTTCTTCCACAGAGGAAGGGTTGTTACCAGCCATTGGATTGTGACGGATTTTTATGAAATACGAGTTTCGAAAGAGCACTTTTTAGACTGAATGCCCCACGGTGGGCGCCAAATTGTTTTGGATAAATTTCACCAAAGAAGGTCAATTTATCAAGGCAAAATTGGCCTCAACACCACAAATTATGGCACGGGTGCACCCATCGCAACCAACTTTGACTAGTAGCCAAAACACCACAAACTATTGGCATGGGTGCAGCGAGTGTCATAAATGACGCCGAAACTAACTTTTCTCAACACATGTTCACGTGACTTAGGCTTATGCTTCTAATCAATGAAAAAGTAGGATAAATGAAAGAAATATGGGAAAATTGAAAAAAAAATTAACACAGTTCCCCTGCTGTTGGCAAGAAAAGTTAGTTTCGGCTTCATTTATGACACTTGTTGCACCCAAGACAATAGTTTGGAGTGTTTTGGCTACTAGTTAAAGTTGGTGGTGTTGGATGCACCCTAGCCATAATTTATGGTGTTGAGGCCAATTTTGCCATTTATCAATGATAGTTTAGGCAATCAATCTAAGTGCTTATGAACTCAATAAAAAGTAGAGATCGTATTATTATTAATGAAATCACAAGAGAATACAAGAATGTCGAGGGTAAAGTAGTGAGGAAAAGCTTAATGCCCTATATCTGGCTACATGCTCCCTATTTATAATAAAACAATCTAGCTAATATTACCGTTTTAAGTTGTTACAAGTGAAAGATATTCCAGCTAAAGATCCCTGGTCATTTGGCGTGCTTCCCTTCTTTCTCTCAACTGCTTCAACGTACTTATGACTTTATTCAACGCGGGATTACATCACGTGCTTGCCGGTCATGTAGACGAAATATGGGAATGTTCACCACTTTGGTCATGTCTCTGAACCTTGACAAGTACAAGTTGATTTTTAATGCCCAACAAGTATCAAGTGTCAACTATTGTATATTAGGACGAAACTCTAGCAGTGATTTAGCTAGAGGGATCGGAGTGACGACGCCAAATTAAGCACGAATATGCATATGGTTTTTCTAATTCATGGATCTGCCCTACAAAAATAACAAAAAAGGTACTCATGGATAGTAGTTAGATAACCTTTTAGGGACAACTTATCTTCTAAAACTGCTCATTAGATGACTTCGATTTATTTAGGAATAGTTTAGGCTATATTCTCCTAAAAAATGCTATATTTTCCGTAACTTGTTTTTACTAAATTTTTATTGTCTTTGTTGAATTTAACCTATCTTTTTGCTTAAGAACAAAAGTTTACTCTCTATATAGCCCAAAATAAGAGTAGCAGGTGATAGCCTAATGATGTCGGAATCTTCTCCAACTTCATATGTCGTGGGATCGAGTATCACTCCTAACAAGAGGGGTCCCCAAAATCCCTCTTACTTGCAAGGAACTTCAACTTACCTTATAAAAAAGAATATTATATGTCCTAAAATATTATTTATTTTTGTTTTTTTGTGATCAAAGTTTAGAAATTCTCAACAAATAAACAAATTGGTTATATTTGAACGCATGAAGTGTCAAATTTTGAGATAGAGTAGCTTTTTAGTATATTTCTTGATAACTTTTCCTGATTGATTCTTCTATGATTTAATGGTATATGAACATCATCTCAAAAGTAAAATTAATGAGCTGAACTACTAGTAAGTAGGTTGGCTTTGTACAGTTTAGGATTTACAATATCTTTAAACTTAATTTACATACATCCATCATTACTTTAAGTTTGTTAATTGTGTTCTTCATCGTGGTCAATGCAAATTTTTAACCATTAATATTTTGAATTACGCATTAGTTAAAGATATAAGAATTAATATTATGAATATATATATTGAGTCAAATCTAATAAAATTGCATATGACAATATTTTTAATATATATTATGAAAAAAAGGGGTCAATTTTTTTTAATATTTGACAACATGAATAATAATTGTGTAATCAACCTAAGACAACGGATGCAGTAGTGTAGTACTTGAATCCAATTGATCTATTGACATTTGTGCACGTACGCAACATTACAAATGAGGGAAGGTAGGAGAGGGGAGCTAGGGGTGTGAAAGTGTGATTGTAATGTTATTTCCATGTATTATGAGATTGTTTTGTAAAAGATACATTAACTGTTTATTATTAGTTTTAAGACATTTAAGAATACCATTTTGATTGAGGTGTAGTATGGATAGAAATTAAAGAAAAATAAATTGTAATGTGAATAATCATTATTATTAGGTGTATAAATAAATAACTAAAGTTACTAATAGAGTAATAGTTTATCAATTATCCAACTTCAGGCCAAATGGAAAAACCCGGTGAGTGATAACCTCTTTAAAGAAAGAGAGAGAAATATATCACTTAATAAGCTAAAGAACTACTCTATCCGTCTTTTTTTTAATTGCTACATTTGCTTTTTCACTTCCATCACAACTTCGAACATTAATATCTTTAACTATGTACAAGAAAAAATTATTAAAAAATATATATTTGGAAAGTACACATCGAAACATATCAAATTAGACCTGACTTGACTATGTTTTTCCTTACGTAGATAAACTCAAAGTGAGTTAAAGTTTACATAATTATAGTACCCATAAATTAAATATTGTAACTAAAAAAAAAGACGGATAATTTTTTCATTGTTACCAAGTTTTAGTATGAAACTAGTTGTTGGTGAGGCCGATGCCTCTGATCAATTTTTTTACTAATGTGTGAGATAAGTATCATTATATACGATCCTGAAACATCACATTTAATTTGGTGATAGTTGCAGTAGTGTAATAGATTAACTTGAAGCAATTAGCCACCTTCTATTAATAAGAAAAAAAAACCTAATTTTACGAGACAATCACCAAACTAAAATCTTTATTTATAATTTGTTAAAGCCAAACTAAAAGCTTCCAACAACAAAGAAATAATCGATGATAGGTCAATTTGATAAACACCTGTAGAATTGAACCTCAAAAGTACATGTAGTTTAAATTGTATTCATTTTTTTACTGATCTAGCAAATACAATCAAAATTTTACTTAAACATGATGATGAAAGCTAATTATACTATTGATAGTCATTTGAAAAGAACAATACGCATGCAAGAGATTAAAGAAGTCATCATACTTCCAAAACAAATTAAGATTCGTCATAAATTTATTTTATTAAAATTATTTAGTTTTGTGTTTAAAAATATTAAATTGTCATTTTGGGATAATGGGATGAAATTGTGAGTTTTCTATTTATTTTACCAGCAATTGAATTCAATATTATAGGATATACGCTAACTTGGCTTTAACTACTTTTTTTTCCACAAAGACCAATATAAGATTTGTAGATTAGTTGGTTAGTGTCTTTGTTTTTCAAAAGAGAGCTTATGAGTTTTATTATGTACTTCATCCGTTCTTTTTCTATTGCAATAATTATCATTTTTGGTAGTTTCACATATATTGCAACAACTCCACTTTTGGTATACAAAGCAGCTTCAATTGACATTATTACCCTTACTTTATCTTACTAAACCCATCATTTATTACTCATCAACCCACCATTATTTATTGTTAAAAGTCAGGTACTTTTACTCTATTAAGTGCTCATTCTCTCTGATACTTTAGTAAATTAAAGGGTACTTATATGCATAATTAACTACCTTGTTCAATTCCTTAAAAACCGTGCCATAATATATTGTTGCAATTGAAAAAGAACGGAGGAAGTATATATATATATATATATATATATATATATATATATATATATATATATATATATATATAGAAGTGAGTTCATATGAGAATGCATACTTATATGAGAAATGGGAATGAATTTTACGCGCTATAACTCTAATGAACAAGTAATGTAACTCTAATGAAAAAGTGATAAGACTCCAAAAAAAAGAATATTAGAAAAAAAAAATTCAAAAAAAAAAAAATTTCGAGGTATAACTCTAATGAACAAGTCTTGTAACTCTAATCCAATCGTGTGGTTGAGATTCATTCTCATTTCTCATGTAAGGAGCATTCTTATGTGATCTTGCCCCTATATACATATACATATACATATACATATACATATACATATACATATATATATATATATATATACATATACATATATATATATATATATATATATATATATATATATATATATATATATATATATATATATATATATAATATGTTAACACACTTAACTTTTTGATTCGTTTCTTTTTAATATATATACAATATTGCTTTTCTATTTTTTGTAACATGTCCCATGACTCCCATCTATTTTCTCCTCTTTTTTCACCCATGTTGTCCACTTCTAAACATACTCCCTCCGTCCCAAAATAGTCTAAACACTTTCCTTTTAAATTTGTCCCAAATTAGTTTGAACACTTCCATTTTTGACATGGTCCCACTATTAAACTTTCTCTCTCCCTCTAAGTAAAAATACCCCACCAACTCCTATCACATCTACTTTTAAAAAAAAATAACATTTGATAACCACACTACAACTTATGATCACCTTAAAATACGTATCCTAACAAGTGTTCGGATCTTTCTTGGACGGAAGGAGTAATAACCTACTCCCTCCGTTTTTTTAATTACATGCAATGTCATTTTATACTCCCTCCGTCCCATAATATATGTCCTATTGCTATTTTGTAGTCAAACTTTAAATTTTTTGACCAAATATTCTTATTAATATATACCAAAAAATATACTTATGTGAGATCTTGTTAGATTCACCTTAATATGTACTTTCATTATATCAACTTTTATATTTTTTACTAATACAAAAATGAAGATATCAAATGTCAAAGGCATGTCTTGGAGACTGCGCAAAAGGAAATATTACTTATATTACGGGACGGAGGGAGTATAAAATAAGGGGGAAAAGTGAAGAAAGAGTACTTTTTGGTGGAAAACACGAAGGACACGAAAATATTATTACTTTTTGGTGGGCCAAGGACGGCACCAATAAGGAAACTTTTAAACAATGTAGCAATTAAAAAGAAATAATCATTTAAGAAAAATGTAGCAAGTACAAAAAAAAAAAAAAAAAAGGTAGGTGTACCTTGCAATTTTCTCTCTACCTTTTTAATTAGTTTTCCTCTCTCATTTTCAATTTATTTCTCTTACTTTTGGACTTCCTCCTTAGTTCTCTGTTAGGAATAGATTTTCCTTAATTGTATTATGTCAACCTTTGGGGAATTAATACAACCTAAAGTAAAGCATTAGTGGGCTTAACCCAATATTACAACAGTGACTATACAATTATCCTAACAACAATACAACACAACACATGAGAGGCCAAATATAGGCTTAACACCCCTTGGAGCATGAAGATCACAAATGCCCAACTTAAGATAGTGAAATTGGCGCTTCCCCAATGCCTTAGTAAAGATGTCTGCAAGTCGTTCGGAGGTCGAAACATGATGAGTGGAAATGACACCAGCCTGAAGAGCATCCCGAACATAATGACAATCCACTTCGATATGCTTAATTAGTACGCTCATGAAAAACAGGATTCTGAGCTATGTACAGAGCCGACTAGCCATCACAAAATTAGAGACGCATAACACAAGGATGAGCAATACCGAGAATCTGCAAAAGAGCCTTAAGCGATATCAACTCACAAGTGGTCATGGCCATAGAGTGATACACGGCTTCCGCGGAAGAACGAGACACCGTGTGCTGCTTCTTGCTCTTACAAGAAACAGGAGAATGACCCAGAAACACGAGCCAACCAGTAAGAGAGTGTAGAGTAAGAGGGCAACTGGCCCAATCAGAATCACACCAACCTGTTAACTGTAAATCACAATCGGCGCGAAGGAGAATGCCTTGTCCAAGACACCCCTTCAAGTATTGCACGGTGCGCAATGCAACAACCCAATGTTCTTGCCGAGGGGATTGCATAAATTGGGCAAGAATGTGAACAGTATAAGCCAAATATGGGAAAGTGAAGGATAAATAAATGAGACGCCCTACGAGACGACGATACTTCTCCACATCAACTAAAAACTCACCAGTAGCGTGAGCAAGACGATGGTTCTGCTCCATGGGAAAAGAAGAGGGACGAGCCCCAAGAAGCAGGAGCAAAAGTCTCATGATAATCCAAGCCCTCAACTTAATGATTACCAAAAATAACGAGGCGAGCTTTGAGTCTCTCAACTTGACCATCTGCCTTGTATTTAATTTTGTAAACCCATTTGCAACCTAAAGCATGTTTCCCATTAGGAAGCTCCGTCATCAACCAAGTTTTGTTATCCTCCAAAGCAAAGATTTCCTTTTGCATTGCCTCACGCCATCCAGCATGACGCATGGCCTCCTTAAAATTCCGGGGTTCATGTCCTGTAGTAATAGCAGCAAGAAATATACAATGTCGCAAAGAAAATTTGTCAGCGTTAAACAAAGTGTGCTAAGGGATAAGAAGTACCTGAGGAGTCTGAAGAAGTCGATGAACTTGGGGATGGACTCGAAGAAGAATGTACGAGAGTGACAAAATCACGGAGCATGACTGAAGGGCGCTTAACCTTTTTTCCACGCGGCCTAGTTCAAGAGGAGTATCATCGGAAGGAGTGTCATCACTCGACACACTTGGCGAGGCAGCAGGTGGGAGAACCAAGGAACCCGGGGCTGCTGCAGGACTGGGCTCAGGGGCGGTTGGGCCCGTGTCAGCAGCTGGGCTAAGCGCAAGAGGGGGTACGGGCAGCAGGGGGTCATCACTAAGACTCGTGGCACTTGGCAAGGCAGCAGGCCAATTAGAGGCTAGATTGGGGACATTGTCACAAGCATCATCATTCAACACCAACACATTTTCGAAACCATCCAAAAAATCCACATCCACTCTGGAATTGTCACCCGAAGGAGGAGAAGCAAGAGAATTATGAGCAAAAGGAAATTCATTCTCACAAAACTTGACATCTCGAGAGATAAAAATTTCATGAGTTTCTAAGTCATATAACTTCCATCCCTTTTTATGATTTGGGTAGCCAACAAACACACAACGACGACTCCGAGAAGCAAATTTGTCCCCTTTAGCCCGTTGATTATAAGCAAAACAAAGAGAGCCAAAGACCTTTAATTCATCAAAATCAGGAGACGCACCAAACAAACACTCATACGGAGTCTTATTATGTAACAACCGAGAAGGAGTACGATTAATTAAGTACACCGCACCAAGCACATATTCACCACAAAAAGAGATGGGTAAGTTGCCTTGAAACATTAAAGCACGACTAACATTGAGGATATGTTGATGTTTGCGCTCAGCACGACCGTTTTGTTGAGGAGTGCCACCACAAGTGGTTTTAAAAATAATGCCATGAGTATTGAAATAGTCAAGTATACAATTGAATTCAGTTCCATTATCACTCCTCACCATTTTAACATTCACCCCAAATAGTCATTCAATCATAGGAAAAAAGGAACAGAAAGATTTATAAACATCAGTTTTGGAAGTCAGCAGATTAACCCAAGTAGCACGAGAAAAATCATCCACTAATGTCAAAAAATAATGAGCACCACATGAAGATGGAGTTTTATAGGATCCCCATAAATCACAATGTATCAACTCAAAAATCCGACTGGCTTTATTATAGCTAACAGGGAAACTAGGACGTGACTGTTTGGCTTGGGGACAAACAACACATGATTTATGTAATGTCTTCCTAGCACTACTATTACGATAAACAGGTAAAAGCTTGACGACCTCATCCGAGGGATGTCTCAAACGACGATGCCATAACTCAAAATCACTGAGCTCCGGAGCTGTCACCGCACATAGGCTCGGAATCCCACGAAAAAAATAGAGTCCATCCTTTCGTTCACCGGCTCCAATCAGGCTCCCCGAACGTAGGTCTTGTATAGCACACAGAGAGTCAATGAAACGGACAAAACAATTAGAGTCATCAGTCAACTGCGACACCGATATTAAATTGCAAGTTAAGCTGGGAACAAATAAAACATATTTAAGGAGTAAGCCACCAGGAAGTTGAACATCGCCAGCTTTAGTGGCCATGACTTGTTGGCCATCAGGAAGGCCAACCCGGCAAGCCGAAAGAAGAGTCGGATTAAGAAGCCAAGATTCAGTGCCTGTTACATGATATGAGGCACCGGTATCCAAAAGCCAAGAAGAGAGACAAGAGTCACCCATCATAGTATCAGAAGGTGTGTCATTTACCAAGTTCAACAAAGCTTGTATATGTGCTTGAGTTAAGGAAGCTAAGGGCGTGCCTCCAGCACCACCCATAGCACTCGAAGAAGTAGGAGCAGCAGCATCAGTGCTGCCAGTAGGTGGGTTGGGGCTGCTGACTGCGTGAGCACGGGCAGACGATGGCACGAGAGAGGGATGAGGCTCGGAGAGACCAGCAGTGCTGCATGGCTGGGAAGGAGCAGCACCCTTCCCAAATTTTTGTTCCCACCAAGCTGGGCGTCCATGGAGTTTAAAACATGTAGAGATGTCATATCCACGTTTTTTACAGTGGGTGCAGTGAAGTTTAGTTTTATCGGGACGTTCATACGAGCCCTTGACAGCGAATACATGAACATCATCCGGCACAATTGGAGGTCGAGCCATGCCACAGACACGTTCCTCTTGAAGGAAAGTTTGGTAAGCACGAGTTAAGGTAGGATGGGGCTGTTGAGAGAGTAAGTTAGATCGAACGGTGGCATAAAGATCATCATCTACACCTATATAAAACTGATGTAATTTTTCCTCGTCTCGATCCGCGGCACATTTACCAGCAACATCACAAGAACATTGGCCACAAGTACAACCATGAAGAGGTTTAAGACGAGCCAAGTCATCATATAAACCCATAATTTTATTATAATAGTCTTCCATGGTCATTGATTTTAGTTGTTTGCAAGCAGTAATCTTGGCACCTAATTGATGAAGACGCGGCCCGTCGGCGACGCAAAAACGAGTCTCCAAATACAACCAGAAAGGATGAGCCTCCTCATGGTAAGGAATTGACACAACGAGTTTCGAATCCATACTACGGAGCATCCAAGACACAAGCATGGAATTGACGTGTCCCAATCAAGAAGTTTCTTTTTGTCAGCAGGTTTGTTAATGGTGCCATCAACAAAACCATATTTCCGGTGAGCCTTCAACGACAACGTGATTTCCCTAGCCCATGCAAAAATAATTATTACCTTTCAAGATTACGTGAGTAATCAAGTTTCTAGGTTGGTCTCCAGACCCCAAGTAAAACGGAGAAGAAGAGTCAAGCTTTGTAGTGTTAGTCATGGTGGCGCCGCTGTGAGGAAACGTCCAGCAGTAGGTAAAAGAGAAAAAAAAAAAAAACAAGAACGGCAAAAGGTAGGTTAAGCGTGTGGCTCTGATACCATGTTAGGACTAGATTTTCCTTAATTGTATTATGTCAACCTTTGGGGAATTAAATACAACCTAAAGTAAAGCATAAGTGGGCTTAACCCAATATTACAACAGTGACTATACAATTATCCTAACAACAATATAACACAACACATGAGAGGCCTAATATGGGGTTAACATTCTCCGACGAAGTGAAGTAAGTAAATTAAAAAGAAGCAAAGGGAGTAGATACTAAAGTAAAAGCCACTAAGGTAGTTTTTCCCTTCTGAAGTTCCATCCTAAACATATCAAAATTTAATATCCGTTGTTAATTTTATAACGAATTTAAGGAGCATATATTAATTAAATATTACTTTTTCTTTTCTTTAATAACTGCAACGACTTCCACACTTGCCAATACATAATTTTGATTTCCAACTTAATAAATCTAATATTCTATTAGTAAAAATTATGAAAAAAACATTTATCATATACTTCTTCCGTATTTTTTTTAGAAGCTACACTTGCATAGTAATTACTATTCACCAACTAACCTTATTCGATAAGTTATTCTTTATGTAGAAGAGATAACATAGTTAAGTTGGATATTGTTTGATTCATCTTAATGCATATTTTCATAGAATATCAAATTTATATATTTTTTCGCTATGCATAATTAAAGATATTATTGATCAAAGTAATGCATTGGATGACATGAAAACAAGAAGTGAAGGAAAATTCTGGTATTCCGGTTCCGGTCCGGTTTTGGACCGGTGCACAACCCTACTTGTCAATACACAATTTTGACCATTAATATCCGTAATAATTATCTATTTGTGAAAATTATAAAAAGTTCAAATCTTGTAATATTGAGATGAATTCTACAATATCTCACATGCTAAAATTTGTATCATATTTAATCACAAATCACGGTCAGAGTAAGCACATAAATAGCACAAAGTCAAAACGTTACATGTAAAAAAACAGATGAAGTACACACTATACAAGTTATTCATGAATCATGATAGCTGACATATAGTTGCTATGCATGATAAAATTGCTTAAAAAGTTACATGATTCACTAAGATAAGAAAAGCTTATAAATGTGATTACCACTTGAAGAAGTGTGCGTTTTGGAAGTAGACAAAAAGATACTTGATTAACTTTCAAGTATATTTTGATAAACTCGTTGATTTAGAAATACTTCTTAATGTGGTATTTAGGTTTTGCTTAGTAAAGTAACTAAAATATCTTCCTGATAACACTAGGAAAGAACAAGCGAGGCTCATAGCAAACATTTTTTTCATCAAAGAAGATCAGCTTTTCCAGAGATGAAGGAAAGCGAGAAAAAGAGGTGGTACAGGCAGCTCATTTGGTCAACAGATTCCCTCTCGTTTAAAACTATTGTTCATTTTCGCAATGGATGGTAAATTGGTAAGTATCAAAAATCAAACATCAAGTTCACGCATTAGTACCTCCGTTTCTGAGAATTAATGTTGGCCTAATTGGTTGGAGGCTCAAAGGCGTTAGAGCAAACCCTTTTTTCCGCTGTTTTTGCCCCTTACAAAGTAGGATCCCCAAATTCCCCCCCCACTTATGCAAACAACAACAACAACAACAACAACCTTCGTTTCTCAATACATGTAATATTTTTCCTCTTATGAATGTTTCACAATACCATGCAACATTACCCTATTTGTAAGGTTTTAAGCGTTAAATAATGACTCATGTACCCTTACTTATGATATCCAACACAATTAATCACATGGGCAAATAAAGTAAGTAACACTCTCTCACCCCCTTCTTAGTTCTTGTGCCAAACAGAAAAACGTTACATATATAAGAAACAGAGGTAGTATTAGTAGAGTATATCATCATTTGGTGAATAATGTAGGAGGGGCAAGGAGTAAGGAAAATTATTACGAGCTCGAGCATAGCCTGAGTAAAATCCCGTCTTAAGACCAACTAATAACATAAATTACTTAATCAAACAACCCAATGATGAAAAGTCTCCTGTTTATGGGACAACATATTGCCACTTGTACTGGATAGATTATGATAGTAACACTCGATTATTTTACTATCTTTTTTTAAAGCTTTCATTAATAGTCCCGATTATAACTTGATAACTTTGAGGCTCTAGCTAACATGTTAAATTTCCAACGCAAACCTTTTTTAGCTATCCTTACGAGTTTTAGTTTTTATTTCTTTTTACTTTTATTTATAATTTACAAACAAATACTCGAAAGAAAAGAAAAGTTGTACTGCCGATTCCAAATTGAAAATGATATATATAATTGTAAGAATGATTAATTTTATACACCTACAGTTGTCCTATGATTTTAACTTTATTAAAATAAAAAACATAAAACTTGAACATCTCGTAATTTACATGGTAGATGGAAATATGTACTCTCCTAAATTAAGCAACACTCTCTCACCCCCTCCTTAGTTCTTGTGCCAAACAGAAAAACGTTACATATATAAGAAACATGGGTAGTATTAGTAGAGTATATCATCATTTGGTGAATAATGTAGGAGGGACAAGGAGTAAGGAAAATTATTACGAGCTCGAGCATAGCCTGAGTAAAATCCCGTCTTAAGACCAACTAATAACATAAATTACTTACTCAATCAAACAACCCAATAATGAAAAGTCTGTAGTTATGGGACAACATATTGCCACTTGTACTGGATAGATTATGATAGTAACACTCGATTATTTTACTAGCTTTTTTTAAAGCTTTCATTGATACTCCCAATTATAACTTGATAACTTTGAGGCTCTAGCTAACATGTTAAATTTCCACCGCATACCTTTTTTAGCTATCTTTACGAGTTTTAGTTTTTATTTCTTTTTACTTTTATTTATAATTTACAAACAAATACTCGAAAGAAAAGAAAAGTTGTACTGCCGATTCCAAATTGAAAGTGATATACATAATTGTAAGAATGATTAATTTTATACACCTACAGGCTACAGTTGTCCTATGATTTTAACTTTATTAAAATAAAAAACATAAAACTTGAACATCTCGTAATTTACATGGTAGATGGAAATATGTACTCTCCTTTATTTTTTTTTGATAACCAATGATAATCTTTTCAAATTTGTGTGAAATTTGTTTAAAGTTTAACCTAATAATTATAGTTACTTTACCTACTGTGCATGATGGTTATTTTTAATATTTGGGTTGACCAATGATCACTTTTAAGTAAAACTAGTTTTTAGGCTCGGGCTATGCCACGGGTAAGGAAAATTTTCATTTATCAATATTGTACTTTAAAATGATAACACTAAATACAACTTGGTCTAGTGGTTAAAACTTTATTATATGAACTTGAGGTCACGTGGACGAAACATATACTATGCAATTTCTTTTTTTTTTTTAATTGTACATGGATTACATGAACTAGAACTCCCTTAGGGATAGCGTCACGTGGCACCGTTCCTTGTTTAGGAACGCCATTTAATATATGTATATAGACAGATGTGCCATGCATTAAGGACTTTGTGTAGTACTATTATATATAGCCATAGAATATTAGAATGCGTGAATGAACACCTCCAGCAAACAAAAGCTCTTGAAGGACCCATTGCCATTGTTAGATTTGTTACAACGGATTAAATTTTTATAGACTAAGGGGTCGCCTGGATTAAGGGAAATAGGAGGGGAAAGATTGATATGGTAAAATTTATGGGTTTTTTGAAGGTTTGGTATGAGAGTGAAGATTACATGGAGTAATCCATTACTCCAAAAATGAGGGTAACAATTACCCACCACCACCCCTGTGTAACTTTTGCCTCTGTTTATGTGTTGGGAAGACATGGAGGTAGAGCATGATGACAGATGTTAATTGTGACTTGAAATCTTGTGAATGGCATAAGGCTGACTTTGAATGCACATATCTTTCAATCTATAAATGGTTTTGATGTGATTCAAATTGGAGTTGAAAGCTTGTTCAAAGATCTTTCCAACTACAGGTCATATGCCCAATTCCGCTGAGAAACGAGAAAGTTATGACTGTTCTATGAAGCGTTGTCGAGCTGGAATTCCGCCCGACCGGTCGGGCGTATCCCGCCCGATCGGGCGCCCTAGCGAATTGCGATCGGGCGCGAAACGCCAGTCAGTTTAATTTTAATGACCGCCCGATCGGGCGACTTGGTTTTGACGCGGTTTTGCGGTTTTCCGAATTTGACTCTTTTTAGGTTTTTTATGGAGCTTTTTCTAGGGTTTTTTGTACGAGGTTTCTTTATGTTATAAATAGGACCTCTTAGTGCTCATTATTTGATACACAACTTATGAAACACTTTTAGCCTCTAGAATTTAGGACTCCTTGTATTATTTTCTCTGTTTTTCTCCATCATAGTGAAGAAGCTCGAATCCCCCACCTGTGGACGTAGGTCTATTTTGACCGAATCACGTAAATCCTTGTGTTCTTTCGTTTCTCTTCTTTATTGCTTTTCTCATCCTTATTATTTCATTGATTTTGTTCCGCATTAATCAAACTACAACACTCTGATTCCTAACAACAGAGAAATAAATATCCCCCCTTATTAACACCAAACTTACCAATTAGTAAAATCTACTCCCTTAATAGATCATATTGAATTAATTCCCCCTTTAATTTTTACCCCTTAATGATTCCTATAATTCTAGGCATGCCCTAAAACTCGTTAGACACCGCAGAACAAAAAGTGAAAAATAAGGAGGGAGAATAATTAGCTTTATAGGAGATCCTTATTCTCTTTCCCACGTGAAGATGCAGCATGAAAACTTCTACTATTGTTTCTGATGGTTGTTCGCGCATTAATAGAACACACATAACACCAAAAATGCTGTTCTTGTCACTTAATAATTTATTTTAATTTTTTAACATTTTAGATGAAACAACTTTTTCCCATTTGTTCTACTTCCTCCGTATTAAATTAAATGCAACAATTTCCTCAACCCGGACTCCTAGGCAAAATTTCTTAGGGTGAGATTAACAAAGGTGATGACAAGTGTTTAGTGTAATTAACCAACACCAAGTACCACCACCACATACTGCCGCCACCACCGAAACGCCACCAACACCACCGAAACGCCACCACAACCACCAACAACCACCGTCAAAACCCAAAAACCACCGAAATTCGAATCCAAAATCAACCAAAAACCACCTCCTTACTGGCCTCGAAATTCGAAACCCAAATCAACCAAAAACCACCTTTCTACTGCCCCCCACCACCACCCACCATCAAAACCCGTTCCACCTCCATTGCGCCTAAAACGGTGACTTTGCACTCGGATTAGGACCGAAGATGATGTAAAAGTGCGAGGTGCGGGTGCGGTGTAATTGCACCTTCGAACCGTGGATTGCATAGATCTCAACATTTGGGTCCTCATTTTTACGAACTATTTGGAAATGCAAATGGAAATGGAGGAGAGAGAAAGTGAGAGATGGAAGGAGGCGAGAGAAATGCGAGAGTTTTAAGGGGTTTTATGTGAGATATGAGCAAAGATAAAGAAAAGGGTTGTGATTTTTTTAGTTTTTCGATGATATTTTTTAGTTAAGGTCGCCGGCGAGAATGGTGATGATGATGGTCGTGGTGTAGGACAAAAAATGGTGATGGAGGATGGTCGTGGTGGATGGTGATTGTAACACCCCCGCCAACCCGAACCCTTTTTCATTTAATAAAACTCGAGATGGGGGAAAATCCACGAGGGTTCGACTCAACGGGCGTGCTACCGCCGCACTTATCTCCTTGGAAATAAATGCAAGGCTAGATTAAAGCATACTAAATTCAAATTAATTAATCTTTACAACCAAGTAAATCGTTCATTAAATATTACTAATTATTTAAGTGTTTCAGAGTTCCAGCGGAAGCTAAATCAAAAGCTAAGTGGATGACAACTCTAAGTGATCTCCCTTTTGTTCCCCCGTCGATCACCCACCTGCACAAATACATTGAAAAGAAACAAGAGAGACAAGCTCCCAAAAATCAGAAAAACTGAGTAATTCCAACTCCATCCCGTAAAATACTTAAGTTGAAAATACTTTGTAAAATAGTAGGTTAATAGGGTTGAAAAGCATAGCACACATACACATATATATACAATGAATGATCACATAATTAATCCAATTATTTAAGGAGAGGAAAGAGAACGCCAGTAAGCCGGGGTCAATCCCCTGTAACCACTTACTTCAACATTGTAGGCCGGGGTCAATCCCCTGTAACCACCTACGGATAACATAATGGCCATAATAACAGAGTCCCTAGTGTGCACACCCCTTCTACTTGGATCACAACAAGATAGAAGGAAGACATTAACAGAATAATCAGCATAGTAACCAGAAAACCTGTAGGGGCCGCTGAACCTCTCATACAGGACAACCTGTTCATCATTTCCCTCCGATATTTCACTTTACGTGATTAACATCTTTTAAATTTCAAGTCATCATATAAATCACGTACACATTTATGTCATCTTGTTCAATCCAGTGTGAACATATTCAATCCATCATAATCTCAATCCATTCATAGTGGTTTCAATAACTCATTTCATAAACACAACCGTCACTTGAGTTCATTTATCACTTCAGATTCATAATCATTTCATTATCACAAGTTCTTACCAATTTCAACTTTCATAAAATCTCAATATTGATAACAATAATAATATTCATGATAATCATAATGATATATAGTAATAATAATAATAACAATAATAATAATAATAATAATAATAATAATAATAATAATAATAATAATAATAATAACAACATTATTGAATGACATTAACCGATTTTAATAACGTTATAATAACCATCTTTGTCATATCGTACATCGTCCATAGTCATGATTCATAATCGAAATCCATAGTCGTTGTTCATTTTGTCCTTCATATTCATAATTCGCATTAAGTCGATAATCCATAATTATAGTCCATACTTATAAATTTTATAAGCACATAATCACGTAATCAATTCATTTTATACTAACGGAACTATGTTTAGATGGACATCGGAGATTACCTCGTGACGCGTGCCCAAAAGTTAGATTCACGAACAGATTAACGCTCTTGATATTCCTCGTCTACAAAATCGGAGTCTACAATAGATATTAACGAGATCTAAGTTA
Source organism: Beta lomatogona (assembly GCA_947646795.1). NCBI lineage: Eukaryota > Viridiplantae > Streptophyta > Magnoliopsida > Caryophyllales > Amaranthaceae > Beta > Beta lomatogona. The sequence goes on from CANSNZ010000090.1 coordinate 99,774, forward strand.
GTTACCTAAATAACCCCTTTTTAAATAATTTAAATAATTCAAAGCAATTCTTAATTAATTTAAGAGAGTTTACAAATCAAAGTTTATAGTTTTCAAATCAATCATGAAATTATTTTAAGTACTTAAAATTACTTCAACTTAACTTTCATTAACTTAAATAATTATTTTAAACATAAAAAACTAACTTTATTATACTCATTTTCTTTAAGAAACATTTTCAAGTTATAAAAGATTAACTTAAACTAAAATATACCAACTTAATTAAAGTAGGCTAGTTTAGGAAAGTCATGGGTTTTAGTTTTATTAAAGAAAATAAAATAAACAAATAAAACTAAAATAAAGTGGAAAGGGGGGGGTTGTTTATTGATTCTTTGAAACAGTTTCATTCACCCAAAAAAAAAAAAGAACAAGGAGGGAGGGAAAACAGAGGGGCTCGAAGCAGGGGAAGATGGTGGAGTTTTTGTGGTGGCGTTTTGGCCGGTGCACGGCCAGTGTTCAGGCGACAGAATCGGGTGGTGTGTTGTGGTGGCTGGCGCGGCTGAGGGAGGCAGCAGGGTGCTGCGAAGCAGAGGTCGCGGCTGGGCAGGAGGAGGAGAGATGGTGGTGGTGCGGTGGTTTCCGGTGGTGAAGTCAGGTGGGGTTACTGGGCGCGGTGCTGCGGTGTCGTGGTGGTTCGATGGTGGGCAGAGGAATGTGTTAATGGTGGATTGAATTTTCATTTTTAATTTTCAAAATAAAAAATCAGAATTTTAGGAAGAATAGAGAGGAATTGAAGCAAACCTTTTTGAATTTGTTTGCTTGAACTATTGAATGTGTTTGGGTTGCTATTTATAGAGCAAAATTTCTGAAGTTGTGGAGCTTAGTCAACCTCCATTAATGGTGGGTATGGTGAGGTATGGGCTATGGTGTTTAGGCTTTGAAATTGTTGCCCCTAATATCTGAAAATTGGACTGAAATTCTATTCAAAACTGACAAAGCTGAGATTTTGTGTTGAAAAATTTGCTCTTGTGAGCTGAAAATCAGGAACGAAGGAAGGGAGGAGAGGAAGATGGTGATCATCATTAATCACGTTTCTTTGTTTCTTTCTTTCTCTTTTTTTTTTTTGTTTTCCTTTTTGGTAGACCTGATCAAACACCGGGCCGGGCCGGGCCGCACAAAAAAGTGCCCATCTTGCGGGCCGGGTCCAAATCCGGGCCAAAAATTTGTGCCCAAAGCCCGGTATTTCGGGCCGGGCCGAGCGGGCTTTTGCTGGCCAAAACGGGCCGGGCCCAAATTTTAGGCTAAAAAGTGTTTTTTTGCTTGTCCAAAGCCCGCCCAAAAAAAACAAATTTTGACCGGGCCGCGGACCCAAAAAAACTGCACAAACCCGCCCAAAAACCGGGCCGGGCCGGGCTGAAGTTGATCAGGTATACTTTTTGGCTAAAAGACACATGGCTATGGACTTGCATTTGGGCTTTGGATTACTAAATTGGATGGACAACTTGTACAAGGATACCCATAACAAAAAAAATAAAGAGTTTAATTTACCATAGTTAAATTATTTAGAAATAATCATTTAAATAAAACTTGTTAAATAAATCAAAACTAAATGGAATTATTATTTTAATAAACATAGTTATCAAATAAAATCGCATTATCATAAAATAGATTTTAAGTGGAAATAATATTAAACCTTAATAAATAATTAAATAATCTTTGAAAATTTGGGGTATTACAGTGATGGAGGATGGTGATGATGATGGTGGTGGTGGAGGACAGAAAACGGTGATGGAGGATGGTGATGACGATGGACAGAGAATGGTGGAGGATGGAGGAGACAGAAATGGTGGTGAGTTGTGGGTGGTGGTATATTAATTTAGATAGATTAATTTTGATTCGGTTTGTAATTAAGTTGATTTGGATAGTATAATATGTGTTTTAGTTTTTTAATAAGGACATTTTGGTAATTTCAAGGGTAAAAAACATACCAAAAATAGAAAGAAGGAAAGTGTTGCATTTAATTTGATACGGAGGAAGTATTTGATTTAATACTACTTCATTTACTGTTTCCATATATATACTGCAAATTAAAGGTAAAAGTCTTTCATTTATTTAGAAAATAGGAGAATCATATGTGATGATAAGTGGCATCCTCGTCAGTGTTTTAGAAAAATAAACGAGTTATTGGATCCGAGTGATACTTTGTTTAATTAATAATAAAAAAGAATACATATTGTTAGGTATATATTAATATTTTATCACAAGTATAAACCAAAGTGAGAGGTCAATGGTTTAAAACTTTTTACGAACAATTTTCTTCATTTGTTAAAGAGTATTCTAAGAAATATCATGTGACCTATGAGATGGCACCATGTAAGCATGTGAGAAGGTTAGAGGTGACACGTGGCGGGATATAATAGTTGCCTACACATTTTAACTAGCTGAGTAGCTGTTTAGCCTGGGCGATTGATCATTGCCTATAATTTAATATTTTTTTAATTAAGTTTTGTGGAAAAAAGGGGCAACATGAAGCACCCTATATATATTTCTTGCTCAGGCTTTTTAAAAAATGCTAGTTTGCGGCCTCGACGATCCCCCAAGTACTTTGTTTGGGCTAGCTTTTCATTTTCAAATTTTTTTATTAGGCAAAAACATTGACTACTTAAATTAGACTTTAATTACAAAATTATGATATAACTTGATGATATTTTAAATAGATTTCAGGGGGTCGAAACATGTTGCATAACTTTTTGGGTCAAAACAATGAGAACATATGGCGGCAAAGAAATGTCACTTCAGGATGACAATGACACCATGTCAGCGCTTGAGAGAGGGGAGGGTCACATAAGGCGGGGTTACAATTCTTCCTCACACGTTTTTTTCTCATTTTGCTTTAGAGCGAGAATGCAATAGAATAGCTCATCGTCTTGCTAAACGAGCTACTTCTAGCTTCTGTGACGAGGTTTGGCATAGACATGGTCCTCGATGGATCTCCGATTTGATTGTATCAGATTTTTCGAACACTTCTAGTTAATAAAATTACGTACCTTTTCACCTGAAAGAAAAAAAAATTATATATATATAGCTTACATCATGAATCTAATCAAACTAAGATTGTTATAATTCTTAATCTAGAAAAACTAGCTAATATCAGACATTCTTAATTGAAACTAGCATTATGAAAGAAGCTTCTGCAATATAACTTTATACTCATGTCAACAACACTATGTTATACTCCAGGAACATTATTTCATTTTCCTCCAATAATTTTCAACTTCGTAGCTCAATTTGCCACAATTACAAATGATTTTAAAGGACAAAAGGTAAAAATGTCTTGGGGAAAGAGTTTCACTTTGTTGAATTTTCTGTTTTGCTTTTTCTAAATTTCAAACTTTAGACCAATCTTTTTCGCATATGTTCATGTTTTTTATTGGCGTCCTTTCGAGTTTCAACAGGGTAGGGACTACCGGACGTGGCAGTACCGAGGTAGGGACACTTATAGGGCCCAATTATTGTTCGCTATTGGCCCGTAATGTAAGGTCAGACTTGGTTAGACAAGTCCAACGTATATTGGCTATAATTCAGGTTTAAATTGGCCCATAATTCGATGCATGCCTCTGAACTTGGACCGGGTCAGTTAGGAGTTCGGATCCAAACAGCCGATTGAATTATTTGGCTTTTGAATTTTCTCTTTTATATACTTGAATGAACCATTTAATTTGTGTTGGGTTAAGGGGCAGGCCCGTTCCTGATCTTTTTGGAGACCTAGCCAAAATAGTAGATTGGGGCCTCTTAAAAAAATGCAATTTATAATAGAACAAATAAAAAACATATGATAATAGTTCTATTAAAATAAACCCGTTGTTTAAGCGAATGCAATTTTACAAATAAATTTACCAAAAAAAATTATTCAAGCAACTTATATACCATCACTTAATTGCATCATCATATGCAATATACCATCACTTGAAAAAAAATGTCCATTGCTCAATATACCATCACTTACGAGATCAGTTGCACTAACTTGAATTCAATTCCCATTTCAAAATGCTCCTCCACCTGACAGAAAAAAATAGATGTGATAAATATGCAAAATAAAAGGAAGGGAGCTGAAGGAAATCCAATCAGTAAAACTTCCCACTAGCAATTGTTGTAAATGTGCGAGTATTCAGCAATGGCTCCACGAAAAAATTCAACCTAAAAAATTGGAAACCATAAATTAATAATTTACTCACATGAGTTTGATGCCAAAGAAAACTTTAAACTCTTCATCCTAACCAGGTCAACATTCAACAGCTCCTCGTTTCTACTACACAGCCAAATCAATTTTTTTGTCTTTTGTAATTCAAGTCTAAGATAAAACACAATTTTATTTTGATGGAACAAGAAAATGAAGAAGATGAAAATTGCAGAAACAAAATTCAAGTATCATATACGATTTCTTGTCATTTTTTCAGATTTGCAGAAAAAAATCCTGTTGCTATATTTAAGAGAAGGTTAACAGCTTTTTTTTGGGAAATATGGAAAACTTCCATGATTTTAATGGTGATTAGAGAAAATTATGGGAAATAAGAAGATTAAAATTGGATCTTGGAAAGAGAGAGATGAAGAAGCGTAAAAGCGTTTCACGCTTGTAATTGCCAGCGAAATTTTTTTTTTCTAGGATTGGGCCCCTTTTAGGCTTGGGTCCTGGGCCATTGCCCCTCTAAACACCCCTCAGGGTCGGGCCTGTTAAGGGGAGATGGTGAAGCAAGGCACTAGGAGAAGCGAAGGAGACAACTGCAAGAAGCTGCAACAACCAGCAGCCCGGGCGGGCAGCAGGTGGCCCGGCTTCTTCGCTAGGGCGTGCGTTTTTTGGCAGATTGAAGGCAGGAACTTTCAGGAAGTCTGCCCTGGGCGGACAAACACTTTCGCCGGGCAGACGGTTTTCTGGCCCGGGTGGGCAAACTCAGTATTCTGCACGTGTTTCGCGATTTAAATATTAATCGTGGCTGTTGGATTGTTTTTTGTCCTAGGAGTATAAATTATGGTTTTAGAAGAGAGTAGTACACATATCTCATAGTACAAACTTGGAGCCTCATCTTTTCTAGGGCTTTAGGAGAAGGAATGAGTTTGTAGGAGATTTGTATGTTCATCATGGTTCTCCATTGATTCCATATTGCAAGTTTGTGGGGTTTTCTCCCGGAGCTCGGCTTTCCCACGTTAGTCTTGGTGTGTTGTTTCTTGTTTTCTCTCTCTTTGCTTTACTTGGTTGTTGTTTCAATTTATTGCTTGTTCTTGATTATTGTTGATTGCACAAACTAGTTAGCATTTGTTTGTAAATCAGAACAATTTGAACCCAAGGCTTGAAGATCTATAGATTAATTTTGATAAAAAAAAAATATCAGTTTAATTTGGTCACATGTTAACTTAGATCTACAAATAATCTTTTATTAGTGTACTACTACCCCCACTAAGTACATGCATGGTACACAAAGGAACAATTTTGTAATAAATTCTCCAAAAAAGTAAAATTTTACTCATTTCTTATCATGGAGCAGGACAATTTTGTAATAAATTCTCGAAATAAGTAAAATTTCACTCATTTCTTTCCTCCTCTTCTTCTTCATTGTTTCTCTTATCTCCAATTTTCTCTCTTCTCCATTGTTTTTCACCTCCAAATTTCTCTCCTCTATTGTTTTTCACCTCTAAAATTTTCTCCTACATTGTTTCTCTCCCTCCTTCAAATTGCAACCTTTATTGAAATTAATGAATAGCAAAAACAAATATTTGAGCTTCCAATTTCATCAACGGCGGAATAATTCAAATTTGAAATTCAACATTAGAGTTTGCGATAGTCTTCAAGGGCGGAATTGATGATCGATAATGTAAAATATGATTTCAGAGTCAAAACTAGTTTTAGATTTCTCTTAACTCAAAGTTTCTCACTCCTTCAAATTTCACTCTCCTTCTTGGTCTCTTTTAACATGGTCAATCAAATTGATGAACTATAAAATATGATTTGGGAAAGTTAGGCTTTATCAATAGCAAAAACAAATAATGAAGTTCATCAACAACGGACTTATTTTGATATTTGAAATCAATATTACAGTTCCAAATGAGCAAACACTGATGCTCATTTAAGAAAATGAGCAAAAATGTTTGCTCATTTCACAAATATAGAAATGTTTTCCCATCTGAGAAAGTTTGCTCATTTGAGTGAATGAGCAGAAGTTATTAGAGATAACTAGAATCTGTTCATTTGGAGATTTTCAAATGAGTAATGAGAAAAAAAAATAGTCTTGGATGTACTATGAGCATGATACACCCAAATTTACTATAAATTTTCTTTCCCCTATTTGCTTCTAAATATCTAGAGTGACACTATCTCTGATACCATGCTCATGATACACCCGAGTGTATAATAAAAATTCCTCATGAGTTCACTCATGGTACACCCAAGGGTATTTTTGTAATAAATTAGAACTTCAGGTGCTCATTTGACACCAAGTTTGCTTATTTGGGCTTGCTCATTTTGCTCATTTGCTCATTTTCCTCATTTGGAGAAAATAGTCTTAGATGTACCATAAGCATGGTACACCTGGGTGTACCATGAACATTCTCATTTGCAATAAGTCACATAGAAACATATTCTTACAATATAGTTATTTGTGAATTTTTAATTAAAAGATTATATATATTGGGTATTTGGGTACTCTCAAATTGAATTTCTAACAAAACATATCACGAATAAAAATAGGACATAGGAGTTATGAAAACTTCTAGAGGAAAACACCACAGGCTTAGGGTTTCACCTCCAAAATGTTTTACTAGTTAAGATAGTCTAAAATTAACATGGAACGGAGGAAAATGCAAGTATAGTTGCTTTTAATCGAAAAAATTGAGGATGAAACCTTATAAAATGCAACAATCAGGAAAGATTCATAAAATTTCACCAAAAAAAAGGAAAGATTCATAAAATGCAAATACAAAGTCCTGTATTCCTTACAGAGGAAATTCAGTCATCACTCTCACAACACATCAACAAAATGAGGATGAAGTTCTGACTTCTGAGCGTACAACTGCAAATCACACCTTCGATGTGTTCATCTTTTAGCACAACACTGCAAATATTCTCGGGTACAAACAACATTGTATTGCATTCTACAAAATATGTTCCAAAACTGGGCCACTTATGGCAAGGGTAAAAAAAAATTATTTACAGCTTCATTTGGCAAATTTCGGATTATACACGACGCAGTACTGTTCATCTTTTACCAGCATATCAAGCTAATAATTCCAGGAGGAAGGCATTGAACAGAGATAGTAAAAGGTGAAAGGAAAATGGTACAACAAAGGGGACGAAAAATGACACCCACCTCTCTTCACTACCGGCCTGAAAGTTTTCAATATATGTTAGGAAGAGCGACGAGTTCCCACAAAACATGACACAATCTAATTATGTTACTAGCAGCAATAAGTTGAAAAACAGCCAAACCTGCAGATGTTCTGCTACCTCTTGAATGCAAGTACATCATTGTTTTGTTCACTAATGGTAGTTCACCGGCCATTACTCTTCGCTTACCCAGCAATTTTAGGCTGCAAACGTTTTCAGAGTATTATTGTGAGAAGCAACCATTACCAAATTCATGAGAATTTGCGAGATATACTTTGGGTGAAAGTATAGCAGTGGGCCAGTGGGCCAGTGGCCATCACAAAAAGTTTGATCTAGAATTTCCTATAGCCGTGAGGTAGAGCTAGAACCATTATGTTACTCGGACTCTTCATGACATCCTGAATACACATACCAAATCCTTGACATTTCAACAGGGATATAGACATTCAATACTTCATTTTGGCCCAAAATCATGGAAAATTTTCATAAAAAAGTTGAGTCCAATACTTAGACATCTATCCATGTCAGATGCGAGTAGTCATATCTGAGTAACAGAAAATGATATAATTGTTATGTACTACATATCATAGAGTATGAGGTTCTAAAAAGCATGATCAAAGGAACGGGTAAATCACTGCCAGCAGAGTGCTTCAACCTATGACATTTTACAGATCAAAATACGACGACAAAGCGGGGAAGCCTTCAGTAAATTTCATTGTCTAAAGCAATGAGTTCAAAAACACAGCATCTGATCTAGCCGTTTACTGTAAGTTTAGAACTTCAATCAGAATTTAATTCTTTTAACTTAGAAGAAGTAACGCTGTGGTGTTACCCAAAGAGTATAGACCATGCTTCATATCAATAGTTTTGGTATTCAAGGCAAAGGTAAGAACATTGAGTGCTATGTAGCTAGGATAGCAGATGTCACTTCTCACCATTCGGAATATACGCCTCACCACTAGGTGTCAGTGGAAAAGGAGAAGAAGCAAATTTAAGAGAGAAATGGAAAAGAACAGTTTAAACATATGCCCTGTGGCTAAGATGATCTTTCTGACAAACAAAAATAATAATTGATCATATATTGTAACATTAGGATTCACCAGGAACCTTGAGGGTGAGGGGAGGGTGAGGGAATCCCACACCTAAGGTGCCCCTAATGAAAATTGAACTCATGATCTCAAGGTCATGAGCACAAGCTATAAGCACTAAACTAAGACAAGCTTGGAAATCTGACCTGGGGTACATAAATACAAAATGCATGCGTATAACCACAAAAGCAGAGGAAGGCAGTGCTAAGATCTCAAAGATGGCTTGATTATGAGGCTCATCACTATCAATCACTTGGTAAGATAGCAATATCAGAGCTATATGATGTCATATGCAGATCTAACCCACCATTCAACTGATGTAGTCTTATATCTAATTTCGACGACAGGTACTACATGCAGACCAACAAGTCAAACCAATTATATTGAATTGAATGCAAGATGGAAATCATACAAATAACGGAGAAAAGTACCCATCTACATGTACTAATGATGAAGGCCTTCTCAGAATTTCTATACAAAGTCTATAGACATTAGCCTATCATGTATTTAGATATTAAGTCTATAGACATCAGCCTATCATGTATTTAGATATTAACAGAGTAAGACACAATCGAATGCAAGGACTATTCCCCTCTCAGACAGAAGATTAAAAGAAAAAAGAAACAAGCTTTTCATTTTCCGGATTTAAGGATATAATCCGCATACCCTAGGGCCTAGACTTCTACTTTCCACCACTTCAACTAGTGTCAACATCATGTCAATAATTATCAACTTCTCCTGTTTTGTTTAGCTCTACCCCAGGAATTCACATGCATCTCCCAACATTTTATTATGAAAAAATCTGGTAGTAATGTTGATGTCCTGCTTGAGTACTGCAATAAATCAGTACTTGTATCCTACTTTGACTTTTTACCACAGCCAAAGTAATCCCGTGTTCATGACTGCGATGTTTCCTAAGGAACTGCCAAGTTTCAACCCTCTTCTCTCTCGTAGAGGCGCCGGAGTTATGATAGGCAAAACAAATGATCAGCATCATCGGCAGCAAACCTGAGGAAATCTAATTTCTTGCCTTTCTGAAATTGGTTAGTTTCAGCATCTTGGCTATGCCTAGATCCTAGAATATTTTGGAGAGCCAACTTTAGAGCCTTTTTCAGAGCAATAGTAAAATCCAATCACATCCCTCACCCAAAAATAATGAGACTATATGTCTGAGGAAACTCAAGTCGATCTCAAGTGTGAATAAATGCCAAAACATAGGAGTGATTATGTCATTACAAGATAGAAAGTTCATATAAAGATGTTGAAGAGTGTCGAAAGTTGTAAATTCTTAGTTACTTTCAGGAGCACCTAAAACTATGTGCTCTAAAGCACATTTTTTTTGCACATTTGTCACATATTGTGTTTAAATAAGCAAATAAATTGTGCAAAAAATGTGACAAGGAGCACTTAGTTCCAGGTGCACTGTGGAAGCTTTGGTCAAAAGTGGTACGAGTTTTCTTAGGCAAAACAACTAATGAGCACTAGGAACTTAACTTAAACAACAAGTTGGCCACATAAGGAGCCGCTGATTAATACATACACATGTTTATCCAACTAGAAAAGCAAACACGGACAATATCTTAATGAAATTAGGAACTTAGGATAACGACCCTAGATGATAAATAAAAAAAAGCAAGGTCTTGAAATAAACCTTGTTTTCAAGGTGTACAGGCTCTATTGGAATTCAGAATAATGCAGGAGTGCTTGTTCTCTCTGAAGCAGCCATGTGTGATGCATCTGACAAAATAATGCTAGTTTATGTAAACACGGAGCTTCAAGATCCTCTCTAATTTAAGTTGTTAGACAACTACTCCTACCTCGGTACCTTTTGCCTTTCAGCCACTTGTCTAATAGAGTAATAGGCTACCAATAGCTTCCTCTACCACCTTTCCTCGAGTCTATAACCAACTCATTTCTTATTAGAATCTGGTTTCCAAGCCAAAACATCTCCATAGTCCATAATTTCTCGTTTCAGAACACACAGAATCACTTACGACCGGTTTACAACTTACAAGTACTTCACCATTGGAGCTTTCGCCAAAAATCTAAAAAGCATCAAAATCTTCCTTTCACAACTTCAATTAGAAAGCCTTTCAATTTACAAGGTTAGCCCTTCATTTATGAATATTTTTATCTTCTTTTATAGTGCTATTAGCTTATTGCCAACTACATGGCGTCAAACCATTCCTAGTTTTCCTTATTCTCTAATTAAGTTGTCCCATCATAACTTACTAGTTCGAGCTATTGACTTCTATTTAACTGTCTTCCACTTTCTCATTATGACCACACGGACTTCATCTGATACAATTTCGCATATGACTAATTCAACCCTTAAAGACCTCAAATTAAGACGTAACTGCCTAGATAGATACCAATACACACTCGGCCAGGGGTATATTAGATCCCATTGTCTTAATACTCCCTTCGATCTCTAGCATATATACTTTGCGATACTCCACTTATTTCACAATGTGGAAGCGTTTATCCCCGTTAAGCGCAAAAAAACAATTAGGAAGGGAAACAAACAAGGCCCTCTATAAAGGGCGAAGAACTGTACCCAAGGAGAGTGTGATGGCCTCCTTGAAACCAAGGAACCACTCGGCTTGGAACTAACCCAAAACCAATAAACCATCACACTCGTGAAGTCTACTTGTGTCTTGTTATATTGAACTATATAAACCATCACCTTTACATAAGATTCTTCAAAGCTTGGTTATATAATACTATATGCTACACAGTATACATCTATGCTATAATTGTTCACATCAATATGCCAAGTTGCCAACTCATAATTCTATCAAGCAATCCCCACTTTGCTTACAAAAGTGGACTGCCAAATATTTTTATTTCTCAACTTTGTTCATCTGACCCACACCGAAAGTTTTCATCCATTATTACCTAATTTTGCTCATCTGACACATCAAAAGTCCACATATATACTACTTTTTTTTAAGTGCAACACTTTCACTTTTACAAATTCACAACCCTCACTTTGAACACATTTTTTACTAATATATAAAAACAAATATGATCAAATAGGAATGTTGAATGGTCAAAATTGTGCATTAGCAAGTCTGTTGCACACTTGCACTTATTTAACTACATATCAAATGAAACCAAGCGAATCTTCAAGAATAACACAATAAACAATCAATCAAATACCAAAATAATTAATAATCACAAAGGGCCAAACCAAATTAATTACCTAGTGTAAGGAGGAGGGCAAAAGACGATGATATAATCAGCAGAACCACAAGTAAAAGTACTTGTCTTATCATCATACGCATAACTATACGATCGTGGACAAGCTTCCTTAAAAAAAACCGAGTACACCGACGGAGGACACGTGTCAGGCGTATCATACCCTTCACTACAACAATACTGTGGGTCCCCAAACGCCTCACACGCGCTCCTACACGCCACAGCACCACCACCACTTTCACGTGCGCCGCCAACACTAAGCTCTCTAGGACACGCGCGGTTGATATCCACAAGACACCCAGTGGGGCTACAATCACCTCCACGCCCGCCGAGTGGCACCACCAGAATAGGAAGGTTGTAACCGTCAACGAGGCTGACGTCATAAAAGTCAAGCCCGTTTGCGCCGTTTAAGGTGAACTCTGCCAGCGTGGCAGGAGGAATAGCGCCGGCGCCGCCGCAGCCGAGTTTGCCGGAGGCGCAATCTCCGGTAAGACAGGTCATTTTTCCGGCGGATGGGTCGCCGGAGCAGAGGGTTCGGGCCCAGATTCGGCCCGACCAGGATTTGGGGAAGGTGAGAGTGCGGGATTTTCCGGGGAGGAGAGAAAATCCGGTGGTGGGGACAGGTGGAGAAGTTGCGCCGGAGAGAAGACCTGGCCATATTGTGTGTCTGCACTTGTTTACTAGTCGGAATTTTGCTGCTTCAGTTTTTTCTATTTATGGAAATAATAATAATTATTAGATGTTGTTACAGAATAATTAATTAATCATAAAAAGTGGGGAAAGAGAAATTGCAGAAGAAGAGGATTACCTGATGAGAGGAGAGAGAAAGTGATGAGGAAGAAGAAGAAGATGTAATTGCGAGCCATTGGAAAGGAAGGAGGGAATGGGATGATACTTTGCCGGGAAAAGAGGATTTTGTAAAAAGGAGTGAAGAAATAAAGCAAGTTTTCCACTTAACTATTCTTTCTTCGTGAGTCTTCTTCTATTATTTTTTTAAAAAGGAAGGCAATGCATTATTAAGTTAATAAAATAATAACCTTGTTTTATTCATTTCTTTTCTTTCTTTCGTTTTCCTTGCTTTTGGTTTCGTGATGAACTTGTTTTTTAATCTTTTATAAGGAAAGATCATAAGACGGACTACTTAAATTATCTTTCCGGATGAAATATAATAATTTTAGGATAATATAAATAAGATTAGAGAGTATAATATGATATAGCATATCTTTCTACCTGATTTTGTGTGATGGTTAGTTTGTTCGACTTTGAATTGTTGAAGGTCATGTTTGGGGGGATAAAATTCACCAAGGTCTCTATACAACAAACTAGGGCTACAAAACTTTGTCTCTTCTGTATGTACATCATTGTCAAATATTTTGAGGTATTGTCCCTTTTCAAAGATAGGGGTGTTCATTTCGGATTTCCGAAAATTTAAAATAAGGGAAAATGCGATATGAATTCGATCCGAAATTTCAGATCATATATCCAATAACTAAAAAAAATGAATTATTCAAAGAAAAAATTTATAAAATAAGTTTCGCATTGGATATTCGTTCTTCAAAATGGATATTTTCGGATCAAATTATCCAAAAAAATCACCATGTTTTGATTATTTTCGGACATCCGAAAATGAAAATTTCTGATCCGTATCCGTTATGAAATTTTCGGATATCCGATCTGAAAACTAAAAAAACAGGTGCATATCCGTTTTGCCGGATCAGAATGACCATATCACATATCGGATCAACCGGGTCATATATTTATGCACACCCCTAGTTAAAGATATTCAAGGGATGATGTATATATTAAACACATAAACCAAAGTTGTCCCAGCAAGAACTTATAAGCTTTGATGAGTTTTAACACTATGGATGTCTTTCAAAGTTATCCAATTTTGATGAAATGATTTTCTCCCTAAATAGCATAGCAAAGCAAACTTCTACTAGCATGAATGAACCTTGCAAATGTCTAGGGTCAACTATGTACTTTAGGTGTGTTCTCTTCAATCTAAAAAATAAATTTTAAACCTAATCAAGTGTAAATACAAGAGAAAATCAGTGCAAATTTGGTTCAATTAAGGCTAATATGTGTTGCTAAATTGAAAAGAAATGTTTATCAAATCCATATATATTCAAAGAGTTGCAGTCCTCGTCAAAAAAAAAAAAAAGAGTTGCAGTCTTGACACTACCATCACATCAAGTTTAGAAGGTCACAATTCCTTTTAAGTCAGGAATTTCATATTACATGTGTGGCTAAATTGAAAAGAAAATGTTTATCTTCAGTTGGTCGACCAAAATGCTACTACAATTTATTGCCTATTGTTATTTTTGGTGAGTATAAGGACCTCTATTGATTGATTACTCGTTTCCTATTCTTGCTGAAATTTTGGGAAAACCCAATTTTAATTAATAACGTTGACTTAAGATATAAAGGTATACATATTCGTAGATATATTTATTTATTTATGAAAAAAAAATTAGGAGACCCTCCTCGCGAGGGGTATTCCTAAAATGTCGTTTACAATGATGGAATGGAGTGCAGAAGTAGAAAAAAGAACAATTTGAAAACTTGATTGAACTAAATGACCAACATTTGCTATCCAATCAGCTGCTTTGTTTGCTTCTCGATCGATAAATATGTTGAATATGATAGGACCGAAACTGTTGTAGAAGAGTTTTTATATCGTCTATGATGAACTAGATTTGCCATGGAGCTTGCCAAAGATCCTTGACCGCATTGATTACTAGTAGGTTGTCGCCTTCAATTTGTATGTCTTGTATATCATGCTTTAAAGCTAAAATTAAGCCTTTATGAAGGGTTATGGCTTCAGCTACAAACACCGGTGATGTTCCTAAGTTATGAGCAGTGGCTTGAATGAGTTTACCAAGATTATTACGAATGATGACCCTGGCTGCAGCAGATTGAGACGGACCCGTCGAAGTTGAGTTTGTAGAAAGATGGTGGTGGAGGGACCCATACAACAGATATAGTTGAAGATTGCGGCGTCGTGGAGGACAGACGTGAGGTAGATGAGAAAGGAGTACCTGCAAGTTGGCAAGAATCCAGCTTGGTGCGAAGATTCCATTCCTGATGTGAATCTAGCTTTATGGAGCACTCTATAAATGTTGAATGAAGCATTGTTGAAAATTATATCATTTCTTTCTTTCCAAAGAAACCATATTAGAAAATTGAGTTTTGTCATGATACTTTTTCGAGCTTTAAGAGATTGAAAAGCATTTAGTAGAGAGGGTTCTATATGATAATAATCAAGCCATGTTATAGTCTCTTGTAAATCCCAAACTTTTCTAGATATGGGACAATGGATAAAAAGATGGTATATGGTTTCAGTTTGTGACTGACAGAGGGGGCATAAGTTAATTGGAATAATTTTTGTTTTATACAATGTATCTGTAACTCCTAAGCTATTATGACAAATTTTGCCATAGAAAATTTGAAGTTTTGGAGGAATCTCAAGATTCCAAATCCATCTAAAAATCCATTTTTCCTTTGAAGGATTAAGATCATGGGCTAACCAAGTCGCCAATTTAAAAGTTCCCTGAAGAAGTGCATCCCCAGATAGGGAGATCTGTTGTAGCTTTAGATGGGATGGGGACGCCTTTAACTAGTTTGAGGAGATGATCTGGTAGAAATTGTTTCATTTCGAGGATGTCCCATTCATTGGAGTGAAGAATGAAATCAGAAACTTCTAAATTTTTATCCACTTTATTTGGTAAAATACAAAGTAATTCGATTATAGAGGAATGGGAGAGCCAATTTTCAAATCAGAAAGAGATGGACCCTCAACATTAACATTTTCCCTTCTTATGCCCTACTCAAGTTATTACGGACCTACACAACCAAGTAACCACCTTCAATATGTTAGCTATATATGCTCGCCAATTCCATGCGATATTATTACAATCTAGGATTTTAAAAAGTTGTAGCAACCCCAAAGTCTTATAATAATCAATAGAGTACAACTCAAAAAAGTAAATTATTTTTTATTATCTATTTCTAATAGCTAATCTACCAAATGGGTAGATGTATCAATCTCCATAAAAGTCCTATTGTTAGCTCATAATTGTAGGTCCAATGTCTAATGGACTTAAGCCAGATCGAAACAAACGTGTCAACAACAAAGCACAGTTCCAGGCCCAATAAAAAGCTGCTGGACAATGAAGAATGAAGATGCTTTCCATTTTGGGATGTGCATCATGTTATCAAAGTTTAAAAATATTTTGTTGTGTGCGTATTTGTTTGGGTCGGCGGGATAATTGGGCCTTAACGGATGTAAGGTTCTAAGATCTGAAACAATACAGGCCCATCATGTTATGGATAATTTGATACCAACATTGAGTGGGCTTTAGCTTTTCACTTGGAGTTGGAGCTCCAGCATATCCAGAACCATTCCTGAAAAATAAAAAGTAAGAGGCAAAAAGGGGCGTTATGAGAATCGAACTCGGGACCTCTTGCACCCAAAGCAAGAATCATACCACTAGACCAAACGCCCGCCAATGTTAACTAATATCGTTGTCAAATATTTGTTTTGACATTTTGTTTCTCATTGATTATTTCGATGGAATTTTCCAGGAAAAAGAAAAATCTAATTCTTCTAAAAATAATTTTGACTTCATAAATCCCAAACCTTATGTTCCCATATAAATTCAATGCTTGAGTTAATTCTGAAAAATCTCATGGGTATATCTTCCATATTAATTATGCCCACATGTTTTGTTGCTTAATCCTATCTCATAAGTTGCATTTTACAATTTTTGTTGATTTAAATTATATTCTTCTTTAAATGTTACACCTCTTGGGTTGTCACGAGTCATGACCAATTGGAACATGATACAAAGTTTCTTTTTGTTAAATAGATCAATTTGAATTGGGACCGATATGGAAAAAGATACTTGAAAACTTGGGAGTGATTATTTATTTCGATCCTACTTACGTGTCTCGAGGAGTTGGATAAGTAACTTCTTTAAATATAAACTAAAGTCATTTAATACAAAAATCATTTTTGAGAGAGTAATATCTATCCATAATCCATAATATATAATCCATAACCTTTAAAAGTGGAAAGTTGCCTACTATTTACTTTTAATAGTAAAATGGGTGAAGAAACCTTGAAATTCACTGTTCCTAAGGTTGGGCAAATCTGAGCCCATCATCTGAGCCGCACGATGCTTTCTTTTCCCCCTCCTCTTTACTGCGTCTTCCGTCTCTTCTCTCTCCTATTTTCTCTTCACAGCTTCTTCAGTTACTTCAACATAAAACCCTAGCATACTTTTCCCAATTTCTAGCGAAAAATTGTACAGAGAAGTCACACTCGCACTTCGACTTGGACTCAAAGACGCGCGCGCTGAGTTTTCGTTCCTTCGAGTTCGCGGCTTTCGTTGTCTGCTCAAATTTCTCCGTTCTATCGCATATTCTGACTCTACGATTCGTCTCTTTTGCCTCACTCAATCTCTTCCCTGATCTTCAAGGTTGAATTCGTTTTTCTCTCTTTCTTCGATAACGCGATTTTAGGTTTTAAGTTTTTGTCTGTGTCATACAAATGAAGGTTTATTTGTGAAATTACAGCGTTTGTTTGTGGTAATGATGGATTGAGGAATTTGAAATGTTGGGTGATTTAGTTGAATTTTTTTGTGTTGTTTTGTTGAGGAGTAATCTTGCTTGTTGGTAGTATTTGTGATTGAAGTTGAGAAATGATTACAGTGGTGATGTGGTTTGTATTATACATGAAGTTGCATTGTTTGTAAAATACTAAAATTGATAAAGATGAAGGGAATTTGAACTTGCTAGGAAGTTCTATTTGCTAAAAGAAGAATTCGCTGGTGAATGAGTGTTTAGATGCCGGCGAATTCTAAATTTCGTTTTTTTAAAAAACTTTACGGTTTAATAACTGGTGAATTAGTGTTTCAACGCTAGCGAATTGATTAGTTTGTGAATAATATACTTTGATGTTGATTTATTTTAGTATGTATTTTGAAAAGAACTGTCATAATTGGTTTTTTCTTCTACAAAAAGATGCAGCAAGATCAACGTAATAAGGTTTTAATTTCTTTCCATTCTCTTTGTCTTCATTTCCTTCTCTTCATTTTTGTGTGTCAGATTTTCTGCAATTTGAGTGTTTACGAAGCTGTTTTTTCTCTCACTATTCTTTTTAGATCAACGCAGAATTGGTCAAATTGCCTTCTCCAGATTTCAGGAATATTGAGAGAAACGTTTTACGGGAGAATCGAACTCTGTCGACGAGATTGGAACTCAAATTTCCCAAAAAACGAAGGTACGTTTACGAGTATTCTTCATACAAGCTTTTAAACTGTCTTTTTCACACAAATTTGAGGGAGAAACCAGATTGTTCTTCATCCATTCTTAAAAAATGTTTTCTAATCCTTCCCGGAGATGATGTAGGAGCGCTGTTCTATTCTTCTTCTCGCAAGTCGCAGCTTTTTGACGCATTCTTCAATGCGCTTGGTTTTGATTTTATCTGTTTTGTTAAAGGTTTTCGTCAATTTGTTAATTGATTCTTCCTTTTTTTAGTTCCATGAAATACCTAATTGCTCCTCTCATTTTTCTCTTCACTTTTATGAATTTTTTCATCTCATTTTTCCTGATTTCCTCGCTTCCCGTTTTCTAACTTGTAATTCCATGAAATCCTCAAATTTTCCTCTTTGCATTTTGGGTGACTTAGGGTTTAGAAGGCTGGATTTTGAGGGAAGAAAGGTTGCGTTTTGGCACTTGTAAGGTCCGGTATTGTTTTCCCTGTTTTGCTTGTTTTCTTCATATTTCTTCCAGTATACTTTATTCAAATTTTCTCTGTTTTTGCAGCAACAGACGGAAGACAGATAGAGATCAAATGATGCAGTGAATTTTCGGTGCTAAGAAGCCCTTTCATTTTGTTACAGATGCTTCCGAACAGGTATTGCTCTTTTTTGCTTTTGATTTTGTTAATACATACTTCACGCTAACATTGTAAATTTCAAATGTAGAGATGTTTTGTAGGGTTTCCGAGTGGCTAATCTTTGGGAATGATTATATATTGACGTATAATTTTGTTTGCAATAGCCTGCCTAATCTTTAGCTTCCGTTTGCTACTCTACTGATTTTTGTTTCAATTATCTTTCTATTTTCAAGCTTTAGCTATATGGATTTATATTTTTCATTTCTTGAACTTAATATAGAAAGTGCTAATCTATGGAGATGAATATACAAGGATCAATAAGAAAAGGAAATTGATGCACATTGCTCGCTTTTCAATGATTGTGTATTCTAAGACTTCCAACAATGTGTACCTCTCATTTTTGGGTTTCATAAATGAAAGGCTATGAGTATGAGCAACTTTATCTCAGATTCTCAGTGACTTCATCCATCAAAATTAAAACGGTTGCTCCTCTTGTGCAAGTATGTTTTCTCTTTTGTTATCTTCCATTTAAAAACGATACTCATTTCATATTTTGCTAAAGCCTATGATAATGGTTCCATGTTCAATTATTAGAAGGATGTCTTACAAAATACTATCAACTAAAGTCTAAATAATCTGTATATTTGAGACAGAAGTTTCATCCATATATCTGTCTCACTTTCCGGTCAATTTATTTCTCCTTCATAACCATGTCTCATGTGATGGACTGATGATCACATTCTTAATTGTAACTACTTTATTCTTGGATTTTCTTTTCAGTATAGGAGATGCTCGACAGTTTTGAGTTTGCTTTAGGTGATCCTTATTCTTTATGGGGTTCCCTTCGAGCTGCAATACAATAGAATTATGGGCGATTTCAAAGAATATTCCTAGAAAAATACTATCCTATGATAGAAAAGGAATTATGGATTTGTTGGTGTCAACATGTTAGGTCCTTAGAGTATAGATACATTTTTGAGAAAAGTATATTTGATGCTATATAGAGATAATATGAATTGCTTTCCCTAAAGCCTTTATACCCATTATTGATGTAACTTCCAACATTGTGATCGTCTGATGCTAATTCCTCTACTGAACTTCAGTCATTCTTAACTTTTGACAGGTAAACCATATATATGCAAGGCTTGCGGCTCCAGAAAGTGGATCTTGGCTAAGCGAAAACCAAGGTAAATATAGTTTTCAATATAGATGAACCAAATTCATGATGTAACTGTAATTACAAGTTTACAACCTTTCAAGTATTTGTAGATATATTCGAATGTTCCTTCTTCCATGAATTATAAAACGATTTCTTTGAAAGGTTATCAATTTTGGACTATGACAAATCTCAAAGGTCATTTCTCCATTGAAAATATACTCCCTCGGAACTATAGTATTTATGTTGGGGTTCCCAGTTTTATTGGAGATTACAGAGACAACAACATCCTTACTTTAATAGCAGGTTTTAGAATCTACATTTTACTAAATGTATTTGGATATTAAAATGAATCAGATTTGGTGATTTGTAAACTTTGTGAAAGCTATATATGTATACTTGGAATATAGGTATGGGTGACCTTGTGTATGATTACCTAAGAGATAGACTTGTATTGTGGGAGATTCGGTATAGCAGACCGTTCTTGTAATTTCTTTTCTTGCCTGATCCAAAGCTTGTTAATAAATTCTATTTTATGCATCAAAAGTTAGTTTCTCGTAGCCTCTTAAAATAATTTAGCTTTTGCTATTCTTGAACTTATTTTTTGGTTATTCATATTGTTATTTTAATCATTTCATTAGTCATTTAAATGGTTTTCCTTCAATTATTGTCGAAAAATAGATTTATTATCTTCTTTTTTTTCTTAGCCGGTTTTCGCAGTTTGGTTTGTGGGATAGGTATCCTGATTTGTATCCTAACAAATATACAATTTATATTGTGAACTGAACATTAGCAACTATGAAAAGGATTGGTTGTTTGCTGAAGTTACTAGGTATTTCCTTCTCAATCTTGCTATGCTAGATGTTTGCTATGTGGTTCTAACCTTTGTATCTAATTTAACAGGAGATTGCTTGCCCTATGCTGGACATTCAATGCCAAACCAGATGTTGTGTTTCAGTGAGGAAGATTATTCGTCTCAAATTTCCCTATTGACAATTAGTATATTGATTATCATTGCCTCAAAGTAGTGTCGCCTTTCTTTGAAATTATTATTGGATCTATGATGCACTTTTTGAAATTTCATCATCGTAATTTGTGACTATAATCTGCTTATGCAATCGTGATGTTTGTAGTCCAACATTTTGCTAACTATTTAGAATAATCGTGTGTGCATATGGAATTTGAAGGTTGGCTCAATGAAATCAATTTTGGGTGTTGGTTATTGTGGTTACTTCAAACTGCTTTCTTCTTCTCTATCCAGTTCAACCCTTTACTTAATTGTCCATCTTAACTTTTTGTTGTCTATATTTCCATCCTTTTTGTACAATAGAAAAAATGTGTTTGTGGGCTCCAAAGATTTCTTAGATGGACTCAGAAAAGGAGTTTAGTGAGGGTGAAAATGAATAGATTTTTTTTTTCATAAGGAGCAATAGAGTACATATTTGCCCTTTTCTTTCACATTTAGCACTTTGGGTAGCAAAGATGGTATTGGCGACCCATCTACTTTATTCTATATATAAAGATAACACTACTTTTATGTGATTTACACCAAATTGCTATCACCATTTTTCCGACTCTAACACGATCAAGCAAGAAGATTTTTTTTTTTTTACATTCGAGAAATCATAAAAGCCGAAGAAGAGAAAATGGAGAAAAGGGGTTCAGAATGGGGTAAATAGCAGGAGACTTTTTAAACTTAGCAACCCTATACAAGACTCTTTGGATACCATTATTTTATATACCGGAATTAAAAAAAGTTACCTTATTCCACCAAATAGTTTATATTATAGTAACTCTTTCGATACCATTATTTTATATGTTTTAACTTACTCTCTAGAATTGTGAATTTATATTATAGTAACTCTTTCGATACCATTATTTTATATGTTTTAACTTACTCTCTAGAATTGTGAATTTTAGATTGAAGGTAAAAATTGTTTGGTGTACTATATCGAGGTTAACGGTAAAAGGACGTATGGATGAAGATGGTGTATATGCTCGCTTGTAAAGTCTGTTACAGTAGGGGAAAAAAAAGAAAGGGCTACGTATTTTGGAAAACGCAGCCCTTCGTGTATGAAGGGCTGCGGTTTTTAAGGAAACCGCAGCCCTTTTAGTGAAGGGTTGCGGTTAGCCCAAACCACAGCCCTTGGGACTTTTAAAAAATCTATCGCTGGCTGATGAGTTTTATATTGAGCGCACAAATGAAATGGGCCTTTTATACCGCAACCCTTCGTATCTCATTTTCATTTTCTCTCATCTTTCTCTCTCCTCACTCTAACCTCTCCCTCTCAAACGTCTCTCTGATTACTCCACCACAAATCTTCACACTTTCATCTTGCTCTCTCAAACGTCTCTCTGATTACTCCACCACAAATCTTTTGTTCCAAGAACCAAACAACAACTCCTCCTTCCTCCTTCGTGGCTGGTTTTGGTGAAGCCAAAATAATCTTTCTTCATTCGTGTCTTTTTCCTTGGATGCCATAAACACTAGATTTTTCAGATTCAAAATCCAATTGTTGAAGAAGCAAAACCCCAAACTCCTTCCCCTCCTCCGGCGCTGCTGCCTGCGCGTGGTTAGCGTGTGGTGCTGCCCCTGTTTTCTCTCCTTCGTTCGTGTTGGTGTGGCTGTCCTCATCAAGAAATGGCGAAGGCAACTGGTACCGTCGTCATCAACTTCACCAACTCCCGAGTCCCGCACCGTCACTTTGGCCACCACGACTCCAAAGAAGAACGACGGCGAAGTCAGAGTTCGAGATCTGATTCTGCTCTTAGCGCTTTCTCTCTCCTCTGTTTGTCGGTCCCACCAAATTCGCCGTCATCTCTGATGTCTCAGCTAGAGATGGCAGTGGGTAATGGACCCTACCCGGATCCGTGGATCCAGATCCATTTTTTACGGATCTGGATCCTCAAATTTTGGACCCTATGGATCCGGGTAGGATTTGGATCCTCCTTGGAAAAAAACGGATCTGGACCGGGTCCTAAGTTATTACCCAGATCCAGATCCGTTTACCCGATTTTATAATATTATTATTATTATTTTACATTATAATATTTGTTATTACATGTAATAACGGATTTTTGCTTGAATTTCGAATTATTGTTCTAATTAATGTGCGAATTTACTGGATTATTGAGTTCAAAAAATCGGTTGATAATTGTTAATCTTTAGAAATAGTTGATTGATCTCCAATTTGATAATTAAATAGTTGTAAATGGTTGCAATGGTTAATTTTAAGAAATTAAATAAAATTTTTGGTTGATATTAGATGACTTTATTGTTTAAAATCTTTAATTATTGTGAAAATTAGGGTAGTTTGAAGAAAATAGGCAATGATCCATTTTGGATCCGTTTAGGACCCGGATCCGTACGATCCATACGGATATGGATCTGGATCCTCATTCTTATTACCCAATGGATCTGGGTAGGATCTGGATCCTTACCTAAAAAACGGATCTGGATCTGGATCTTAGAGGACCCTGTCCAGATCCTACGCATTGCCATCTCTAGTCTCAGCCGTCACCGTCGGTTCTCACAAATCAGTCTCCGACGACCGAAGTTTCCGTTACTTCACGGACTCCGTCAACTCCTGCTTCTACCAAGGTTTTCTAAAACCCTAATTTGAGAATTTGATAATTTGTATGATCGATCGATGCCCTTTATTGTTCGTTTTATGCTGCGATTAGGGTTCATTTTGTTGCATTTTGTCATCTCAATTTAATTTTTGATTTGATTTGTAAATTTGGACTGTTTTTATGTTGTTAATTTGTTTTTTTATTTTCCCTGGTTTATGTTGTTAATCAAGGAATTAATTTGCGTTTTTCGATTTGTAAGTAATTTTGGTGTGATGTTCTCGACTTTTCAATATTATCAGTTTATGTTTTAAATTTCTTGATATATATAGGAGTAAAAAATGCAAAAATTTTTTTTTTTTTTTTTGGGGTCAGAAGGGCTGCGGTTATAGTAAAAAATGCAGCCCTTCCTACCATGAAGGGCTGCTGTTTTGGGCCCGAAACCGCAACCCTTTAAATGTGGAAGGGCTGCGTTTTTGGCCTAAACCGCAGTCCTTCACTAAAAGTAAAGGGCTGCTACGGAAAGGGCTGGCGGCCAAAAACGCAGCCCCTTAGGGTTTTGACCGCAGCTCTCTTTCGTATTATTCCACTAGTGTTAAGTATTAATGCATCACCATACAGCGCGATTTTGTTGTGCACATATTGAAGAGTAAACGTTTTATTTGGTGTTAATCGGGTGAATGATAATGTGGGAACGAGGACACCGTTGTTGCTGTGATCATTGGGCCTGGAACAAATGCCTGCTATTTTGAGCAAGCAGATGCAATCAAGTCTCAAGGTCTCCCTAGATCTTCAGGAGGGATGGTATATTTCTTCATCCATTGTTGCCTAGCATTTATTATGAGAAATAATGTGAATTTATATGTATTTATTCGTCTATTATTAATTAGGCTGTCAATATGGAGTTGGGTTGGTCGCCTCATCTGCCAAGAACTTCTTACGACATTGAGTTAGATGCGGATAGCCCTTATCCCAACGACCAGGTTGGCGTCATCATGCAAGTTGCAACTAATGTTTGTGGAGTTGCTTTATTTATCTTTCAGTAAAAGTATATATTATGCAGGAATAATATAATAAAAGAAGAGTTTTGACACGAGAAGGTGAGGGTGAGAGCAGGGGGAGTGGGGACGGAATGTGGATTACTCATAATTTACTAGAATTCGATATTAGTATCATGATAAGAAAATCAATGGGAAGTTGAAAGAAAGTGATGAGGTAGTGTCATAATTGATAATGCCATTATTAATAGTTATAGTGAGAGATAGAAGGAGAACAAACAGATAGCATTTGCATATCTTAGTTATTCTTTTGGTTGTTGCTCTGTTCGTGACAGTTTCCATGTGATTGTTAATGACAACTTAGATGGTTAGGTGTTCCTTGTTAGGCGTTCTTTGTTATAATTAAGACAATTAGAATAAGTTTCTTAGTGGAAACCTGTTAAAATCTATAATATGTTACCATAACTACTTATAAGTTATTAGATGGTTAAGAGTTTCATGTTAAGATTAGAATTAATTCCAGTTTGCTTTCGAAATTGCGTTATAATTGTCTTCTATGGTCTTCTCCTTGTCAATGTAACTATTCTGGTATACCTCAATTTTTTGCTTTAATTTAGCCTAAATATAATTTTTCTATTTTTTTAAATAAAATTTTATTTGGCCCTGTTGCTTTGGAGTTCCTTTTGAAGTTGGTGTGGCTACTTTGGAAACGTCCAATTGTTCATTTAAGCTCAATATTGACATAAGTTCTAGGAACATAATAAAGTTGCAATTAAAATCTTTAGAAAGGTATAAGCGTTATGCCTACGGAAAGGAATCGTAATATAATTTTAGTCAAATAGAGCTATTATTGGTTTTCAGGGCACTTGAGCACTTTTATTGGTTGCTAAATAACAGTGAAGTTATTTTACTACTTAAAATGCTTTGTTAACTTGCTGAGGTCAGCGAGATCAAATAGTAGTACATGAGACCATAAATAATAAAATATGAATAATGATGGATAGGGCGAGGGAATGGTATAAGTGAGGGAGAAAAAGAGTTAGATAAAGCAATTTTAAGATATCATTTTTGGAGTGAGTTTCCTAATAAAAAAAATTAGAGTAACATGAATAAGTAATTAAAGTCTTTCGGGAGAAAGAGATTAGAGTAACATGAATAAGTAATTAAAGTCTTTCGGGAGAAAGAGGGATTAAAAGGAAGAAGGGATAGGGAGAAGTGTAGGGGGAGGGCTAGAAATCAGAGTAACACTAAGTAACAAATTAGATTATCATTTTCTGTGTTATTCCTTTGATCAAGTGGGCAAAGCTACATAAACCAATAGGATTAAGTTAATAAAATAATGATGAAAAAAGTTTCTTGTGATGGATAACTCAAATTCAATGAAGAAATATTGTTTATAGTAAGAGATCAAGGCATTGAGGTAGAGATTGTAACATCTATTTCATAAATTCGAAGACAAATATTAATTATATGCTCATTGAACTTGGTTATAGTCTAGACGATGGACTTATTAGTTATGTGTTCATATATCTCAACTGATTATACCATCTCCACTTTCTGGTTTGTTATTGCCTATGACAATTTAGGAGGTTGATTCCATTTTTTAGGTTTATGGATGTGTATTCATGGCGAGGACAATTAGTCAACATTAGTTTTTTGTTACTTAGCTAAATATTGACGGTATTTTATGTTAGATATTCATGGCGAGGACATTAGTCAACATTAGATTTTTGTTACTTAGCTAAATATTGAAGGTATCTTATGTTAGATAAACTTAAAGAGTTGCATTTGTAATATGATCCCAAAAAAGGGGAATATATTGGCCTTGAAAGGCTTGTAGCTTTTTATGTTTTATTGTAACATGTGTTACTTAGAAAAATTCCTAATTTGGAATTGTCGAAATATACAGTAGGTTATATTAAAAATCATACTTGAATTGTATGTTTAAAGATAATTTACATTACTGAGTGATACATTTCACTATCAGGGACAAAATATCTCCCATTGAATATCAAATCCATTACTAAGCAATGATGCATTGAGCCTACCAAAATGTCAAGAATAATCATTTTTGCTTCAATAGTTAGCCATTTTGCTCTGCCATTTTATACGAAATACATCATTCTATATTCAAAATAGTAGGCTATCATCAAAACACTTGCCATGCTATATATGTGCTATCACCTCTATTTAGCAATGTGCTACTTTTTTTTTTAGAGGGAATGCCCAACAGGGCAACTAGATAAGATTCATAGAAATATTCAAAGCCAACAAAGTACAAGAAGAAAAATTAACTAACCAAACTTTACTACCTATAACCGAAGGCGAGCTATGAGTTAGGTCATGAACAACCTTATTGAGTTTTTGGAAAACCAATTCAAAATTGTTTTTGAATTTTTAACAGCTTATGCATTTGATCATTATACATGAATTTAACTTGATTCTAGGTATCATGTCGGATACTCTTGTTAGATTTCTATTTTCATAAAACTGCAAGATGATTGTTCTTTGCAAAATATAACCGATTTATTTCTGTCGATAACAAATAATAAGCCGCATCACCACTTAGAATGCTTTCACTTTGGCTAATTAATTTTTATATCTTGAAAAGTAGAGCATCAACAATGGTGTGAAATCACACTCCCAATCTCATAAAGAAGGGGAAAAACCACCTCCCAGACCATTGTTGGATGCTCCCCATATAGAGTTTTCTAAAATTTATTTATGTGCAAACTTTTGTCAAAACGTCAGCCAATTATGTAACATTAATCATTAGCACATTATGATCTCGGCTTCTTTGCATGAACTTCACTAACTTGGGGGACCGCAAATATCACACGCCTTTCAATGGATCACACGCCTTTCACATGAACTTCACTAAATTTTGATTTTTAGAAGCAATTATACTCTTCCGTTAACAACTTTAGGAAAATTAAAACGTGTGTGTACCCTAATTAATTACTTTTCCACATAAAACCAACATTGCAAGTGCAAGTATCAAACAACTTAGAGCATTCACTTTAAACATGCTAATTAGATATAGCCTAATTCGGATATCACAATTACACTATTTTGGGGTGCCGCGCGCGTAGGTGTGCGGTGCAACAACTAGTACCCATTAAAAAGCAAGGAGTTTTGGTTACTGTTCCTTAGGAACAGTGCTTTGACGTCCACGCCCTTCACTCTTCACAGAACCTTTACCACGTTCTTTTTTTTCCTCCCGTTTTTCCTCTGAACCCTCCATCTTCATCCTCCTCTATCCTCCTTAACCTAGATAATTCCCCTTCATTTTCAACCAACGCCTCCTACTCTCCTCTCCATTCTCACTTTCTCAATCTTCTTCGTCTCTCTCCTCACCATTTTTTCTCTCTCTTCTTTTTCGTTTTAGGCTTTGGTGCAAGAACAATTCAAGCGGTGACAAAATGAAGATCTTCGAATGAAGCAGTTTATCTTCGACCAGCGCCTCATGTTGTCCCTGTTCAGACGTTCGACCGTAAGACAGTTACCAGTGAATTTGGTGTTCTTTTCTATTTTGCATTGATCTGCTATTTTGCAATTGTTGCTCTTTGCATTTCTACTCTTGTTGAGTACTTGCACTTACTATATAGCATTTTACTTGAACCCAGTTCATAATCGACCATGAAATTGAAGAATTTCGAGCAAAGTTAGCACCTTTTATTCTTCAAAAATCATGACGGGGTACATAAATTCAAGGTTTGTCTACAATGTTTTAAAAAACAACTTGCGTTTCAAAAACATTTGTTACAATTCCAAGAGTTCATTCTAATTCCTCTTCTTTGTTCTACAATCAATTAAATAAGTGTTGTGGGTTATTCGGGTATCCTCCTATTTCCGCAAAATCTTGGTATTTGAATGGGTTTAATTTTTAAACATCATCAAAATATTAGCTTTTTTCCTGGAATTGCAAGGAGAAGTTATCATTGTGTTAAAACCCAAGTAAGGGTTGAATCATGGCTGCAAAAATTACATGTTCTAAGCTGCAGTGGTGTTGTGTTCTGGTGTGATTGCTTGTTATTTTGTCCATCCAGTAGTTGTGCCCTATACAGGAAGAAAGCATTATGTGATTTTGTCAGCAACTCTGGACAAAGAAGTGGGGGAATCTGAGAAGGAGGAATTCCGGTAATAATCTTCCGAAGGCGAATACTTCGCCTCCTTCTGATTTGCTCTATCTCGGAATACCTGAACCTGTTTATCAGGTTTGCGCATTCTTTTTCGCTTTAGTGAATGGTTCTTGTGATTGATGTTCAAAATAGTGTAACTTTAGGGTTTTATGAAGCTATTGTGATATTTTTTGGGTGATCAAAGCTTAAACTTGTGTAATTTGAGCTCAGGAAGTCAATTGGATGATTGATTTGACAATTTGCCACTTTATCTCCGATATGAATATGTTTTGTAAATCACATGGCAATTTCGCCATTAAAATGCTACTAATATACTGCCGTAGAATCTAAATATAGAGTTATAAATTTAGTGTACATAGATTAGTGATTGATAATGTGTTAGGTTGTAGTGTAGTGAATGAATTTAATGATTATGGTAATGTAAATGGTAAGTTAGATGATATTGTTGGAAATGGTGGGTTGGACTTGAACCGCGGATTGAATTTTGATGATGGAGTTGATAATGTGGATATTAGGAGTTGTATTGACTTCAATGATGATGGGGTTGATGAGAATGGCACTAAGGTTGAAAAGGTTAGTTCTTTAGGGAAGAAAGAACGTAGGTTCGATTTGAATTTAGGGCTCAATGATTTAATATGCATAATTTTCAGCACTTTTCAGTGTTTTCACTTGATGAATTGTTTAACAATCTGAATGTTTGGGGGTCTGAAGATTCTTATTTTGAATTCTATGAGTTGTATTAGGGTTTTGGTACTGCTAATTGGTGTTAAAACATCTTTTGCTTTTTTTGATTCTTTTGATTCTTGTTTTGGTTGTACATTGGGGTTTTCCGAATTTGATTTGTTCCTTGTTTTATTTTATTAAATCAACAAAGATGATTACAGATGCAATTTACAAGGTAACCTTGTTGTGGTTCTATTCTACTGACGCTTCTCTTTTGCAGTTGGTCGACGTTGTGTTGTACTATTGCGGCTCCTTCTATTCTCATCATGTTTCTCGTAATTCTTACGTATTCAAAGCGAATTCAATCGGTTAAGGTAGGTCCTAATTCAACACTTTGTGATCTTTTTTAAAATTGAAGTAATATTAAGATTATACGGGGTTACATCGTTTTTATTTTGTTTAAGTTATGTTTCCATGGTTCCAAATTTAAATCCTAATGTGTTCTTCCATGGCTCCATTGTTACATCCCTCTATTTGGATTTCTCTAACTATCTCTTGATTAGTGTTTGTGTGTTTATTGTGAGGTAGGTGTGCAATCTCAGTTGCAATTGAGTTTTGGCAGTCTGCTATATTCTACAAATTTTGCTCTTTTCAGTTTCAGACCTACCCTTCTTCTCTAACAATATCAGGTATCTTTCCTTTTCCTTTGATTTTATGAGTTTGCATATTTCTTCTACTTCTGCTTTATATGGGATTTGTAGTGGGCACTTGAGCAAGTGGCCTAATTACTAGAGATTTGTAGAGGTATATTTTATTCAGTCTAATGTTTCCCACTTGCTTATATCTAACTTTGTTTCAGTTTTTGCTGAATTTCAGCGTGATGATCAAGTCCCTGTCTCCACAAAAGTAAGTATTTCCCCCATTCTAAGATCTTGAGCCTCAAAAATTTATTCATATGATATGACATAAATGATGCACCATTATGGAACTACCGGTATAGATTCATTTGATAATTTGTCTAACTTAGCTTCGATGCCCACCTTCATCTATTTTACGTAAATGTCGTAGTTTCGCTGAACTTAGATTTCCCATGTAATCTCTCGAATCCATTCTTTCTATTGCTCATTTCTCTCTTTCAATGATATATTCAGGTTTAGTTGTCTTTCTTTATTCACTTAGTGTTAGGTTGTCGGTTTGATTTTTTGCAAGTTCCCGTCTGGATTCCCTTAACCATAATCTGAAGCATATACAAATTAGTAGAAACACTTAGTTCTCCTCATTCTTTGTATCTATGCAACGGTGCTTGGTTTAGTTTTTCCATATATTATTATTATCTTCGAGTCTAGATGCACAAGGAGGGTGCGGTACTTATTGCGCCCATTGTTAACTGTTTCAACCATGAATTCACGCACTGAGTAATGTCAGTATTCATGGCTAAATTTACACAAGAGATTGCTTCTCTTCAGGCAGAAATGAGGTTATTTAAGATGCATAATTTCTTGGCAATATTTTTGTTCTAATCTTATTGTTAATTAAAATTTCTCTTTCTCATAATATTATTTATATCACCTGTATACTCACAGTGCGCAAAGGAAATACGCTTTAAAGGTCGGGATACTCAGCAGCAAACTACACCCAACAGTAGGTTAGTGGTAGAAACCAAATGAAATCAGCAAGAATCTAAACAGAGAAGAAGAAATTAACAGAACCAAGGATATTTAGTTGTATTGATAATAACCATAGTAACAAATATCAATTACAACCCCCACTCTTCGAGAGGCAAGGACTCTCCAAAGTTGTCTCACTTTCTATTACAAAATTTTGATGATTTCCTCATTTCTCATCTCAGCTCTTATTTTTAGTTCTCATCTCAAAAAATATGTACAATCATTACTCTGTCAGTAGTGACAGAAAATCACCCCACTACCCATTAGGATATTCCTGACCCATAACTAATTGTGACGTTGCAATAGGTGAGATGGCTGATTGTTGTGCCTTGCCCTTTTTAACCCTTCTGGCGTAGGTAATTAACGGCTTAGTGGAGACTCCATTCTGATTCCTTGCATTACCCCGCTCCCAAAGAGCCACCTTGTCCTCAAGGTGGAAGGAAGGAAATTTGGAACTGACGGTGGCGAAATCCTCCAACGTGGCCTCGTATGCTGGTAAATGCTGCCAATTAATGAGTACTTGAGGGGCTGGTGCATTGGGGTCACCTGCAGTCCTGAAATCCAACAGAGATTCAGGTTGTACTTCCAACACAAGGTCAGGGGTGATCTGTGGAGGAATAGTAGGCGAACTAGGAAGTGGACCCACAGATGTTTTGAGTTGGGATACATGAAAAACCGGGTGGAGCCGCGACTCGGGAGGCAATTGGAGTTTGTAAGCCACCGACCCGACTCGTTGGATGATCCGGAAGGGCCCATAATTGCGGGGAGAAAGTTTATCATTCTTTGTGTTGTGATAGGGAACGTTGTCTATAGGGTTGGAGCTTAAGGTAGACATGATCCCCCACTGCAAATTCTAGTTCACGCCTCTTACCATCGGCATACATCTTCATTTTGTGTGAGCTCGAAGCAAGTAAGATTTGAGATCATCCAACACGGCATCTCTTTCAATCATTTGCTCTTCCAAGGATGAAATTGTTGTCTGCCAGGTGATGATGGAGGGAGGCACCCGACCATACAAAGCCTTGAAGGGTGTGCATTGTGTGGACGAATGGAAGCTCGTATTATACCACTCGGCCCAATGGAGCCATTGTGACCAAGAGCTAGGTCTGTCGTTCACAAAGCACCACAAGTATGATTCCACACTCTTGTTCACCACTTCGGTTTGACCATTCGATTGTGGATGATAGGCCTGTGTTACGTTGTAGTGATGTCCCCTATAATCGGAATAATTCTCTCCAAAAGGAACTCGGGAAAATTTTGTCTCTGTCGGACACAATTGAGGTAGGCGACCCATGTAGTCTGACTATTTCTTTGACAAAGATAGCTGCCACAGTGTGAGCTGAGAATGGGTGCTTGAGGCATAAGAAGTGGCCATATTTGGTGAGACGGTCGACCACTACTAAGATGGTATCATAACCTTTGGACTTGGGCATCCCCTCCACGAAGTCAAGGCTGATATCTTCCCACACCTTGTCGGGAATGGGCAGGGGTTGGAGCAAGCCCCCTGGGCGAAGAATGCTTGTTTTGTTGACATGTGTGACAAGCGAGAACATATCGTGCTACATCACGTCTCATCCCGGGCCAATACCATTCACTTGCAAGTCTCTGATATGTTTTCAAATCCCCCGAATGGCCCCCTACTAGGGAGTTATGGTATTCTTTCAGCAGCGTATTGACCAGGGAAGATCCTTTGGGAATCAAGAGTCTTCCCTTAAAGAAAAGAGTCTTGTGGAGGAGAGTATACCCCTTAGGAACTGGTTTTCCATCTTGTATGTCCTGGGTGAGCTGGGCAATAAATGGGTCTTGCTTAATATCGAAGGTGAATCCCATAAGCTTGCTAACCCATCTTTGGTACTCCGGTCCAATCTCTCGCTGCTCCATCAATAATTTCAGGCTTTGCCTGTCGGTTTTAATGAGGAACCGTCGCCCAAGGAGATAGTGCCTCTATTTCAACACCGCTAGCACAATTGCCATTAACTCCTTTTCATAAATCGAATTGAACTTAGCACGTGGCCCCAATGTTTGGCTAAAGAAGGCCACATGATGATCGTCTTGGGAAAGGACAACCCCTATCCCAAAGCTCGAAGCATCCGTTTCCAGAGTGAATATCTTTGTGAAATCCGGAAGCACCAATGTAGGGACTGTAGTCATGGCAAGCATGAGGGCTTCAAAGGCAGCAATCGCCTCGTCATTCCAGAAGAAATTATCCTTCTTCAATTGTTGAGTAAGAGGGGCTGCTATTTTGGCATAACCTGCAACGGATTTTCGGTAATACCTTATGAGCCCCAAAAATCCCCTAAGAGACTTGACATTCGTGGAATCGGCCAAGACAACATGGCCTTGATTTTATCTTGGTCTACCGAGACCCCATGGCTTGTTATAATGTGTCCTAAGTACGCAATTTGTTTCTTGCCAAAGTTGCATTTACTCGGGTTAGCAAAGAGGTGGTGTTGGCTGAGTTGGTTGAGAACCATGGAAAGGTGTTTCTTGTGGAGGTCGGTGTTTGGGCTGTAGATTAGGATATCTTCAAAAAACACTTATACAAATTTGCGGAGGAATGGCTTGAAAACTTCGTTCATCAAGGATTGAAAGGTAGCGGGGGCGTTAGTAAGCCCGAAAGGCATTACCAAGAATTCGTAATGACCTTGAAGTGTACGAAAAGCTGTCTTAGGCTCATCCCCTGCCTTCATTCGAATTTGATGGTAACCGAACTTGAGGTCCAGTTTAGTGAAAATCGAGGCACCCTTGAGTTCATCGAGTAGTTCATCGATTATGGGGATTGGATTTTATCGGGGACGGTGGCTTTGTTTAAGGCCCGCTAATCGACGCGAAGCGCCAAAAACCATCTTTCTTTTTTACTAACAAAACGGGGTTTGAGAATGGGCTAATGGATGGCCCGATGATACCGGCTTGAAGCATGTCATCAATTAGGCGTTCAATCTCATCTTTTTGTATCTGGGGGTAACGGTAAGGGCGAACACTTATGGGGTCAGTGCCCTCTTTGAGGATTATGGGGTGTTCATGGCCACGGATAGGAGGTAAACCGGCGGGTAATGCGAAAAGGTGGTGGTAATTTGAGAGGGTGGTCTGAAGGTAATGAGGGGCGTAGGAGATATGTTCCGGGTTTTGTTGTGGGTGGAAATTTTCCATTCGATTCAACTCAACCAAAATGCCTCCACCTTCCTTGGCTAGAGTTCGCATCATAGCTTTTAGAGAGATTAAAGACCTACCTAGAGATGGGTCACCCTTCAAGATGACTGACTCACTGCCTACATTGAACTTTAGCACATGTGTTTTCCAGTTAGCAGACATGGTGCCCAGCTTGGCTTGCCATTGAATACCAAGTATGAGATCAGAGTTACCTAGACTTAGAGGCAAGTAGAGATCTGGCAACCGGAGTAGCACGGATTTACACTCTCCTTAGCCCACGACAGCCTCCTCTGTACCGAGAGTCATACCAAACCCCTGGGTGGGTGTGATTGGGATCTCCAACTTTTGAACAGTTGAGAGGGAGATGAAATTATGGGGGGACCCCGGGTCCACCATAACCACCACATCCTGGTTGTGCACTCGTCCCATGAGCTTCAAGGTTTGTGGAGTGTCGAAACCCATAACCGAATTGAGAGAGATCTCCGTTTGGAGGTGAGCTGGCGGGGCCTCCTCCGTTTTGTGGGCCTGGTAAGGGTCGCCTTCCAACTACCCATAAGCTTCCCCCTCCTCGCAAGTTAATAGTACACTGAGCTCCTTTTTTCGGCAGCGATGACCGGGATGCCACTTGTCATCGCACCGGAAACATAGTCCCTTCTCACGCTTGTGTTGTAGCTCGGCCTCAGCGAGCCGCCTTAGTTCCCCCCTTGGTTTGGCAACGGGTAGTGGTTGAGATACTGGGTTTGGGTCTTGGGAGGTGGGGAAGTGTTTTGGAGTTTGGCCGTGGAATTGGGTAGATGAGAGATGGTCGGGGCTTTTTTGTATTTTGGGTAGAGTGCTTTTGGAGTAGTAACGGGGGTGGGGGTGTTCTTTTGGGTAGGATAAGTGTTTGGGTTATTGGGCTTTAAAGGGTTAAAAATCGACCCAAGGGCTCTGAGTTGGCCCATCTTTTCTTCAGACCTAAGGGCTATTTCCATATCAGCCTCCAAGGTCCTGGGCTTATGTAAACGGACCTCAGCCTGTAATTCTTCCCTAAGCCCAATCAAAAATTGACCCTTTGCAATTTCTTCTGGAATGCCCGTTAGTGGTGCCATCAACTGGATGAAATTTCTACGAAACTCCACCACGCTATCATCCCCCTGCTTGAGTCCGAGCCATTGTTCATGGAGAGTGCCATGACCTAACGGCCAGAACTGATGGAGGAGCAATTCTTTCAACTCCTCCCACTGGTGCACCGGTCTCCGTCCATGTTCCCACTAGAACCACAGCAGAGCATCTCCATCAATCGCCACCACCGCCGCCTCCATCTTCTCGGCAGCCTCCAACCGGTAAAACTTAAAAAAAGCGCTCCGACCTCAAGATCCAACCACCCGGGTTGGTCCCATCAAAGGTCGGCAGGTCGAGCCGTTTGTGCCGCCATTTATCGGTGGGTCTTCCTCCCCCTAGAGGGTCTGGTTGGAATCCTCCTATTTCCTCCGCCTCTTTGCCGTGTATTTCCGCATCCCCATTCCTCAATGGAAATCCCGAGCGGGTTGCCGACGAGGTGGAGGTGTTTTTCAACGCCAGCAAGGTCTTTCTCATCTCCGCCTAAAACTTTCGTTGATCCTCTCTCATATGAGCGATCAACGCGTCCTGGTTCTCACGCGCGCGAGTCACTCTCCCTTCAAGCCTTTGCGAGGCTTCCTCCAGGTTGGATGCCAGTTTCTCAACCATCACCTGCTGGGTGGTCGTCAACTCATTAACAAAATTTTGGATTCCGGTGAGGCCTTCTTCCAGAGCTTCTAATCGTCGCTGGTGAGTCGGTGGCATTTTCTTTTCTTGCTGTCCTCAACCTTGCTCTGATACCAAGTTGGTAGAAACCAAATGAAATCAGCAAGAATCTAAACAGAGAAGAAGAAATTAACAGAACCAAGGATATTTAGTTGTATTGATAATAACCATAGTAACAAATATCAATTACAACCCCCACTCTTCGAGAGGCAAGGACTCTCCAAAGTTGTCTCACTTTCTATTACCAAATTCTGATGATTTCCTCATTTATCACCTCAGCTCTTACTTATAGTTCTCATCTCAAAAAATGTGTACAATCATAACTCTGTCAGTAGTGACAGAAAATCACCCCACTACCCAGTAGGATATTCCTGACCCATAACTAATTGTGACGTTGCAATAGGTGAGGTGGCTGATTGTTGTGCCTTGCCCTTTTTACCCCTTCTGACGTAGGTAATTAACTGCTTAGTGGAGTCTCCATTCTGATTCCTTGCATTTAGCAGCAAATTCAAGGTGGGATGCTAAACTCAGATAATCCCATGTCTCTTTTGGATCTGTTGTTCTTTGTTCCCTTGATTTATGTCACCTTCAACCTTTCTTGATTTATCCTATGCCTCATTCTTTTCCTTCTTTTTTGAATTCTGAATAACCAGACTCCTTTTGTGTATGGCTTGTTTGATCTCTTTACGCATTTTAGTTTTCTGAATGATGAGATAATGGAATTACCCCTGTTTCAAGATATTGTAGTTTTCTTATTGTGAAAACAATGATGTAGATTGTGATACATTAAGCTTATGACCTTTATCTCTTTGGTTTGATCATCAATTAGAAGATATAGCCTATACACTATCTAATAATGAAAAAAATATGATGAAGGACCTTGGAGAATCGATTGCATGATTTTTGCTTATAACTCTCACTAGAAAAGGAGGTTTTTGCTTGTTTTAGCAACTAATGAACTAGTAATGAGAAAGCAATGAATTTGTTCTCGTTGAAGAGAAAGCATTCCGTGCGCAATCTGAACAAGAAAGAGAAGAAGTCGCCAAGAACTAACAGTAATAGGGACCTTCTCGCATTAACTATAACCATGGAAATTCCCTTTTTCTGTTAGCGATCGTTTCTGCAATTGCAAATCCTTTGAAAAGATAAAAAAAAGGATAAGTGGAATTCCTGCATGCAACCTTCTTCTCTAACTCCTGTTTTCTTGTTATTATTCTCATTATCCTGTAGGTCTTCCTCCCTGGGTTTCCTCTTGTGAATCAGGGAAATCTAAAAGCAACCTTATGATAGATACATTAGATAACATCACGATGAGCTGGAGAAGAGCAAGAGTGGTGTTTATGTTATTGCGGTGTCTCTAGAATTTTGCTTCATTATTCCCTTCAAATTTTGAATTACCATCTTGTATCGGATTCGGGACCAACGGGGACCTTGTGGCTTTAACTTTTGAAGTGAAACAAAGTTTCTTAAAGCTTGGAGTGCTTGAGTTTATTTCGCAAAAAAAAGTTTTTCGTCTAGAAAATGAAGTAGGAATAATTTCTTAAAATGAAACAGAGTGCATAAATAAATCGACTCGCACACCTTGTGTTTAAAAAATGAAGGTCAACGTCCACTTTTTATGTTTGTACTGCATCGGTTATTTTTTCGTGGGAGGCATGGTGCTCAAATTCAAGACTCAAAAGACTCTCGATTGTTGACATTGCAGGATAGAAAAACTTTAGATAGTTTTCCAAATGTATACATGATACATGATATCTAAGGGAGAACGTCTCGCTACGTTATAGAAAGGGCTAATAGTAATGGAATCCTATTACATGTGGACTTTTTTCGGCTGGAATCTTGTTCCACAATTGCTTTGCTTAATTTTATATCATTTTGTTTCTTAGCTGATTTTTTATTTTAATTTCTTTCTGTCATTTGGCTTCTAGGTAGAGCAACCAGTGTTACCAAATTCACTATCTAATTCGCCTTTTGAATCCGCCAATTCGCCCAAAATGGGCCAATAATGAACCAAAACCGACCATAATTCGCTTTTCTCAATTCGCAATTCGCGAGGGAATTAGAGAATTAGGTAACACCGAGAGCAACTGCAAGTACATAAAATGGTTGTCTTATCAGCATGCCTTCTGGGACATGGTTCATCAGCCTCGACCTCTAAAACTGTTGGTTAATCTTATAAGTAGTTTGTGCTTAGTGTGTAGGCCTTAAATGTTCGTTGGTTGTTTGGTAGTTCCTTGTATAAGGCCCTGGATCGAGGATAAATATATTAGTGGACATATTACTTCTACTTCTATATAATTCGGCCTTCTTTCCGGTAAACCAGAGTTTTTTAAAATCAAGTAATATGCCATCTTTCTATCAATGTGCTCACTTGATACAACATGTGAGGATGACTTGAAATTATCTAATATGTGCTACGGGAGCTACTACCTTTCATGAAACCCAAACGGAAGACGGGGAGCAAAGTTCAAAATTTGAAGAGGTGTTGCTCAAGTGTTAAGTGTTTTATTGGTAAGTTTGCCATCTTATTAAATGTGCCATCTTATTGGTAAGTTAAGTGAAATTATCTAATATGTGCTACAGGAGCTAACATATGTGCAACAAAGGTGAGAATCAATCCCATCTTATTAAATGTGGGGGTTTAAAGATGTTGGAGTAGCTGAGATGGTGTTAAAACTTAAAGTTACAAATGGATTCTCTTTTCCTTGGCCCATAAGCAAATTCCTAGAAAGAGCAAATTATTTTATGTTAACTGAAATCAAACTAGATAATCAACTATAAACTAACTCAGAAAAACAGTTTAGGGTTTTCTTTATAAATGGGTTATTTCATCGTTTCTTTCTAGAAGAATGGGGTTTTGTTCTAGATCTGGCTTTCTTTTATGATGTTTCGTGTTTTAGAGTCATGTGATTTTTGAATTTTAAGAGGATAATTCGCAGAAGAAATGTGAAAAGCTTTTATTTAAAAAAGGGGACGAGATTTAATGGTATATATTTTTTCACTAACATTAGCAGTATGAAAATTTTGAGACAAGCCAAATGGTTACTTGGTTAGAGATGCTAGAAATTTTAAAAAGTCCATGTAATGGCCTTATTTCATGTGCAGTAGTTTGACTTGGTGTTAGACGTGATTTTTATCGTGGCATTCTATAATGGAATTTCTCGGAACGACATCTTTCAAATCCATTGTCGAACGGCCATTACGTAGCGCAACGATCGAGTTTTAGTTCCATTCAATGAGTCTTACCTTTTAGGCTTTGCAACTTTTGTGTACATACTAAATATATTATTTATATGCCATTTCTGTTTTTTCCTCTTCTAGAATTGCTGATTATTATGTTTCTATCGTTCTTTGCACTTCTATGGAAAATTAGTCATGATAGATACAAAATACTAGCCTTTTCTCTGTATGAGTCAGAACTTTTTACCTGATAAAGTTTAGTTACAATTTTATGCACTGTAGCACATGGCAGGACGGATGGAGCAAGAGGTTACATCGACTCGTACTTCTGTGAGGAGCCAAATCCAGAATGAAGCATAACAAGTAGGTCTTGCAATGCAACATTTAGGTGCTCTTTTGCTAGAGCTTGGTCGCACCATATTGATGTTGCGAATGGGACAGTCTCCTGTATGTGTTCCTAGCCCTAAATAATTAGCTCATCTTACGAATTAATTGACAAAGTGCGCTATCCTCAATTTTCCTGATATGTTTTGCAGGCGTCATTCAGTCTATATATCATCATCGGGAACTAATCCTATAATGGTCCAGGTTAGATGCTTTTTTAAATAGCTAGGTGTAGTTGGGGTAGTAACAATTTATTTGTACATGACATAAGATTGGTTTGTTTTTCAAATGCTGGTAGTAAGCTTATATGTGTTTTGGTACTTTACGCTTGTAAAGAATTCCTCAGGTGGGACTATTTGTTTCAAAGGTCTTGCACTATCTCTAGGTAGTTGAGTTTTAGCTGCCCTTTGGTTTTATTCTATGGACAATGCTCTACGGTTTGATAGTTTATCATGCTACCTATGTGAACTGTTTGGATCCATCTTCTTAGCGTTGCCTGGAATTTTATCATTTGTATGCTGGCAGGACTGTTTGTGTATTTAAGCTTATGCATGGAAACTGTCTTTTTTATTCTAAATTTGCAGCCTTTCCCCCATCAAACCATCCCTCTCTTCAACAATCTTGCTGTTTCTGCACCAAATACGGGGAGTTCAGTTCCTGTTGGGATAATTGGAACTGCTCCCAAGAATATAAACATTCACATACATGCAGGTAAGGAGAATCCTATTATTTTAAAGGCTACATATCGGGTTTTAGTTAAATGTTTATATTCTTGGGAGCAGTTCCAATTATCCCAACAAGAACTGAACTCCTCGTATTTGGTGCAGAAACTGCAAGATTGTTGAAGAGAGGGATGTTTGATGGGGGAAAGGCTCCAAATCTAGAATAAAAAAGACGGTTTCCATGCATAAGCTAAAATACACAAACAATCCTATTATTTTAAAGGCTACATATCTCTATTGTTGTTGGCAATACGAGATTGCATTTAACTCTTGATCGGGGACATCACTTGCTCCAATGTTTCTACAACAAAAGAGAGAGGCGGAGAGAGAGAGAGGGGGAGAGGGAGGGAGAGGGGAGGGAAGGGGGAGGGGGGAGAGATAGAGAGGGGGAGAGGGAGAGAGAGAGATGCAGAGATAGAGGGAGAGAAGGAGGGGTGGAAAGAGAGAGAGAGAGAGAGATATAGAAAGGGAGTGAGGGAGGGATGGAAAGAGAGAGATAGAAAGGGAAAGAGAGAGGGAGAGGGAGAGTGAGAGAGAGGGGGGAGAGATGGAGAGAGAGAGGAGAGGGAGAGGGAGATGGAGAGGGGGAGAGAGCGAGACGCGAAAGCGAGAGCGAGAGAGAGGGAGATGGAGATGGAAACGAAGGGAGGGAACGAGAGCGCGAGATCGAGCACGAAAGCGAGCGCGAGGTGAAGAGCGAGAGGGAGAGAGGTAAGGGGGAGGGAGGGAGCGAGAGTGGGGCGAGAGAGAGAGGGGAGAGGGATAGGGAGAGAGATAGGGAGAGGGTAAGAGAACGAGAGAGAGAGAGAGGGCGAGGGCGAGGGAGAGGGGAGAGAGGGAGATGGAGAGGGGGAGAGGGAGATGGAGAGGGGGGAGAGGGGAGAGAGAGATAGAGAGAGTTAGGGCGTTGGAGGAGCATGTTTACATCCATTGTATTATATGATACACTTCCGTCGTTCTTTTGAGGAAGATAGAGAGCGAGTTTGAGACAATTTCGACAAAATGGAAGCATTTTCACTTAATAAAAATGAGGGAGTAAGCCCTTGGACGAGAATATTTTATTCATTTACGTTTTTGGAAAAAAATGATGGTAATATGAGGGAAAGGGAGAATTAGTGTGAATAATAATATTAAGATGAGAAAGAAAGAGTCGAGTTGGGAGAGAAGGGTAGAGTTGTTTGACCTTGTTATTAAAGAAATATGAATAATAGAAAAATACAGGATTAATTACAGTTGGAGAGAGAGGGGGGTCAGGTAAAGAGGGAGAATGATGGATGGTTGAGCACGAGAAACAAGGATAGTAAGAGAGACATAGATTTATACTTCATTATAGAGAAATATTATTGTCGGGGAGCTCTTTGATTAGATTATGGGCTGTATGGTTAAGCTTTTTTAGTGATTACTTGAACTTTATTTTATTGCGGTTGTTTCTAATTTTCTGTTTATGTGACAATTTTTCTTTTCGATTTAAAGTGTATTCAGGAAGGCGTATATACTACTGCCCAATAGTCATAATGGATGGCTTACCTGACAAGTTTGCCTTTTTCTTTTGTAAATTACTCGTGTGAATTACTTGGGTCACCTATTTATTAATTGTTCTTATGTAGTGTTCTTGGAAGCTGTTCTTACTGGTATGTAATTCGAATTATTAGTCATATATATATAATTGGCAAATTTGTTAGAGACATCTACTATATATAGAGACGTTACTTTTTAAAACAAAAAATGTTATATTATTGTAAATTTATTTCGATTCATATTTTAGTACAAATGATGAGGACAATGAGGCAACAATATAGGCATTCAATATCTTTGTTGTAATAGCTTCATGTTCAATTTCTTAGCCATAAATACTTTTACATGAATGTCTTAATTCTACTGCTTTAGGTAGGGCTGTGAAAAACTGACCCAACCCGTTTACCGAACCCGAACTCGACCTGAAATAAGCGGGTTCGGGTTGAGATTTATGACCTATATAAGTAAATGGGTTGACACGACTTACCCATTTAATTAAATGGTTAGGTTAAGATTGATATTTTCAACCCGAAATTAACCTGCTTTGACCTATTTAACTCATTAAAATATAAATTTCCTAAAAAGTTGTGTTAAAGTTGGTGAAAATTTTAAAAATACTAATTATAGAACACAAAAATTGAAAAGAAAATTTAATCATGCATAATTTTATGTGAATTTATTGTTGAAAACTAATAAATTTTAATAAAAATTTAATAGTAATAAATATGTAAATGGGTTAAACGGTTAACCCGTTTAATAAACAAGTCGGGTCAAGGTTGAGTTTTGCAACCCGTTTGGATTGAGACATGTTCACCCCGTTTATTATTAACCGAATCCGAACACGACACGACCTGACCTGATCTGTTAATCATCCATAGCTTTAGGGTACTACAAAAATCTCGATTAAATAGGAGAAACTTTTTTAAATTAGTGAAACTATAGAAGATGATGAAGAGAAAAAAAATGGGGGGAAAGAGTTTGAGCAAGACTGAATAGGACTTTTGAAATTTAATAAGACCATCAAAGACTAATGATAAGGAGAGAGAGAGAGATACGAAGGCTAAAGGAATGAGAAGGTAATTCGTAGGTTGAAATATGATTCTATTCTAAACGCAATGCACATCCACAAAATTTAACCTTGAGAAAGTTTCATTATAGCATAGAGACATCAATAAATATTCTTGTGAGATTAGCCTGCCTTTAGCTTAGGAGATTAATCTCGTTAATCTTGGAGGAGAATCTGCAATGGATACGAAAATCACCCATATTGTAAAAAATGCCTAGAGAAGAACCTTGTCTAGCTCACCTTCACAACCCCTACCAATAAAGTAAACATGAAGGTAATAAAAAATTAAGAATCATCATAATTTTCTTTTCTTTAATCTATTAAAAGCAAAGATTGCTCGGAAATCCTTGTGAATAGTGTTCTGAGTCTATTTTCCTTGAGAAAAACAAAATGGTTTCCAGATAATTTTGTGATTGTAGTGTACAACATGTAGAGTAAGATGAATTAGGTATCTCCTGAAGTAGTTCCATGTCTGCACACGATGTTTCTAGACATTATACTTTTTGTAAGTGTTTTTTCGTGGAGGAAACTCCAAGATTTTGGAGAAAGTTTGTAATGGTTGTGAGCTTTAGGTGGGATCCGGAACCTTTGTCTATTCT
Source organism: Beta lomatogona (assembly GCA_947646795.1). Taxonomy (NCBI): domain Eukaryota; kingdom Viridiplantae; phylum Streptophyta; class Magnoliopsida; order Caryophyllales; family Amaranthaceae; genus Beta; species Beta lomatogona. Next base: position 142,900 of record CANSNZ010000090.1, read on the forward strand.
TAGCTAGCTGTATTTTCTTCATTTGCTTTTTTTAACTTGTAATTCTACTATTTTGGTTAGTCCAACTCCAAGATTACATTATCAAGATATTTTCACCCCGATAGTAACTATTAGTCTCATTAATTAAAATTTTCTCTCGTGCTGCACATCGGGATGTTCATGTCCTACCCACTCGGTGCCGCCGATGAGCCAAACAATTAAGGTGCTTGCATCACCCAGCCTAAGAGGCCCTTTCGCTTGCTATATATTTTGCTCGCAACCTAATGCTCCTTGTTTACAATGTGTCCCCTAAAGTTAATCACCGCCTAACATAAACTAATCTCTTTTGCTGCTAGGCATGATTTAATGATTGTAATGGATATGGCAAATTAGAGAAGGCACAAAACCTTAGGCAAATTTTGTAACCCACAAATGGTTTGCACTAACAAAGCATATTTGTAATATAATCTAATAGCCTTATTATCTTAGCTACACGTTCATACACTTTGAAATGTCTTATATTAATTTCACCGATATTTGCATAGAGCTATCGCGCGGCCAACAACTAGTATAAATAAAAATTCCAAATCCAACACCCCCGAGACACCCGCTAGCATTTCCTATTTAAAAATAACTAAATTTGAAATTTTACATGAGAAGGCTGGTATTGCAATGTCTTTCATTAATATGTGACTAATATATTTTCTTAAAGCTGTTTTTTTTTTATAAAAACATAGATGTCGACAGTCGACTTTTAGAGTACTTAGTAATTTACATTGCAAAAGATGTTAAGATAATTGGCGGCCATGGCAGGAGTGATTCTGAAAAATCAACTAATAAATAATCAAAAGAGTAACAGATTCCTTATTTAAAGAAAATATTTGTAATACTACGTATACGAGTAAAATATAAAGCAATTTCAGACTTTTGATGCAATTTAAAGACTGAAAAATAATTCTCCCCTCGAAAAAAAAGACTGAAAATTAATCTTTTGATCTAAGAAAATTGAACAAAGCCCATCAGCAGAAGAAAAACACCATGATGTTTTCATAGCCGAAAAGAATGGCCTTTATTATTCATAATGCTGCTAGCAACAATTGTAAGCAGATATTAATGGAGCTGACCACTAATCAATGCATGAGTAGGAATGATCAAAACAAGCAAAAAGAGATTGTAAGAAATATAAAAGGATCTGGATAAATGACCCACATATTTAGTAAGTTCATCTTCATCATTCATCATCCTAAGTCAAATGTTACCAAAGTCCAAATGTTTCTTCATGTTGTTTGCTATAAAGCAAAGTTTATTTTTGATCTCAATCATTACATAGCAATGGTTCACACTTCACAATACAATCTAGCACCAAAACTACGGTCAAAAAGTTGTTTATTCGTGTTACTTTGGTTAGGACATATCCAGATAACCCATTGGATATGGACTACATTGAAGGTTGAATATTTGTGAGTAATTTTTGTCAAATTATATATGTGAATCAGGTCAATCTTGGTTTCAACCAAAATCTAATCGTATAATTTCAAAATCAAGATTGGTTTCACATTCTAATAATTGAATACAGTTAATTTTGTAAGGTTTGGTTGATAATTTATATTAGTACTCCAAATTAAGGGAATTAGCAACTGGATCATTAGTCAGCACAACATCATACCCTATTGATCAAATATGTAAAGACAAATTAGCTCTTGTAGTTCTTACCCTTTATATCTCGTTGTATGATAGACGTGTGTTATTCGTTGATCATCATGAGCAGCTTTAGCGTGATACACTACAATATGTTTAGCAATTGATTTGCGAGCAACAATGTTGTGGGCGCCCCCCATGGCATGCTTATTTTTCAGAGCAATAAACATAATTAACGTTTCTTGTCTATTTATTTCATCATATGAGGTTATTAAGGTTTGTGCATCCAAGGCAAGCCAGTGGGTCAGAGTTATATATCCTCATCATATATGTACTATGTACTCCAAATGTGGATAAAAAGATCATGATATTAAACTAAACCGTATAACAAGAGCGAAGAGGTGATAGCACAGTGTTATTCGAGCATCACCTCCGATTCTAAGGTCATGAGATCCCCTTATAAGAGGATCCCCAATTTCTGTTGGAAATATGCTTCAAAGTTAATATTGATTTTCCTTATCTTTAGGAAATAAATAAGGGTTTTTTGTCAGAAAGTACCTAATAAAATACAAGTTTTGTAGGGAAGGACCTAATAAAAAAAATTTGTCTAAAAAGACCTATTAAAATACTTCCGATTGTTAATAGGAACCAGTTTATGAATTTCAGGCCAAAAAAAACCTTATATTTTTTTCAGAAATCGAAGGAAAATGTCTGCGAAATCATCTTCAAGCAATAAAATTCCTGTCAAATGTAGTGTGGTGTCCCAATTGCAAAAATTCAATGTCGAAATAGGGTAATTTTGGCCTAAAATTCATAAATTGGTTCCTATTAACAATATGAAGTATTATAATAGGTCTTTTTAGACAAAAAAAAATTTATTAGGTCATTCCCTACAAAACTTGTATTTTATTAGGTACTTTCTGACAAAATAACCCAATAAATAATGTGTAGTTAGTGGCAATCAGTTTTTACTTGGTATGCTCTTAGTGGGATCATGTTTTTACCCACTCTTCTAGTTCATACTTTGCTTCCTTATTTTTAGGTAGAAGTTGTATTGGTATGCTTATAAAAGGTTCTTGTATTCCGTATTACAATTGTAGAGAATATAATGAAATTAGTGAGTTTGGTTTTGTTCTTCCACCATCATTTACAATTGTAGAGAATATAAATTCTACAATTTCACCCAGACCATAAATTTCACCAAGCAGTTATTATTGGGAGTTCTATTATTTTAGGAAAAAGAAAGGTTATAACTAACTAAGAATATGTTTAGAATTATGTATAATTCAATATATTAATGCTTAAAGTTTTGATTTGGCAAACATGCAAAATAGAAATGGTAGAACTAAAAATATGGAGGAAGTATCTTGCTAAGCTTTAGCTAGCTGAAGTAAGAGATAGGAGGATAGTAGGTTCCATCAAGAGTAAAATTACAAAATTATTCCTAATAAACTTATGATACAAAATTAAGCTAACACGATTTTAGCCAAATAACTAGCTATACTTTTTATTCATAAGTTCCCAAACATTTTTTAAAGATATTTTGAAGATGGAGAAATCTCCTTAATTAGTTTCATGTGGGACATTGTTTACACCGTCGAAAATAAGTATAGATTTTACTGGGCAAAATATTCCTGTAAAATTCTTTGTTTTTGTTCTCCTTTTCAGCTGGATTAAAATTGACGGTATCATTGGAAGTGAAAACTTTGATGGTTCAGACATTTGCGAGCCACATCTGATATATTCTGTATTCAGCAGCAGTACTGCAAAGGCTCTGCTAACTGCTAAGCATGACATTATAGTATAAGCAGAAACATCATAGAATGTTGAGGTGAGGTCCCATTATCATTTTATCTGGACTAGGATTGATTACAAAAAGGAAAGAGTGAAATTCAGATGTATGTAGGTCTCCTACGAATGCTTCTTAATCTATAATTGTGGAAGTCTAATATTCTAGACTCTACAAGGATATTTGGGTTACATTCGTTAAAAATGGTTAATTTACAACTAATAAGGGATACTCATGTTAGATTTACAACTACAATAAGTTCAATGCCGATAAATGTAAGTAAGTTAGTTTAAGGTTGAATAGCGTTACGCTTTAATTTTACATATAAGTTAAGCCTAATTGTCCCACATTAAAAAATAAGATATATAATGACTAAAATAATCGTAAGACTAGTGGATTAGCCCATCTATCTCTTTTGCGTGCTTGTCTAGTGTAGATTAATATAATTATCCACCTTATTTGTATGTAAACCACAAGATTAATTTTCACGAAGGTGGTCTACTTCATCTATTGAGTAAATAGTCATATAAGCGATTCGATATTTTTATTCACCTTAGTGTGCAACTGTGCATAAACAACATTGTCATTCGCGTTATGAAGTTGTAGCAAACATGGCATACTCGATAATGCATGACAAGTGAGAATAGACGTAAAGCTAAAAACAATAAACTTAGTCATAAACGCTTTAGCATTAGTGCATTACCTGGTAATTACCTATTCAACAAATCAAATACAATAAGAAGTTTTGAATATATGATACCATATTATATCGAATAAACTAGGATTTATTTGAACCATTTACATTATTGAAGCATAGGCTCAGATTGTAAGAACATTAAGGATTGATTGTTTTCTAGGGCATTAGGCACGTGTTTCCATGTGTTACATGTCCAAAATCTCACATTAAGAAAGAGATCATGTATATCTTTGTTCTTTTAGTTTTGGTTCAAATATTCGGTCAAAGAAATTTCAAGATTCCTGTTTGTTTGGAAGTGAGAATTTTATCTTCATAGTCAATATAGAATGTATACTTTTCCTAGCGAAAATCCAAATGAAAATGAAATAACCAAACAAGCCTTTCAACTAAGTATATGATATGTAAGTAATGTAGCATCTTTTGTGGACAATATTTCTTCTTCAAATTCACTACTGTTTTCTTGAAGTACTGATAGGTAACAGTGATTGCTTGCATGACTTTTGTTGCCCAATTCAGTATCCAGAATGTTTAATTCTTTTTGTATTTTTGCTGACTGTATTTATTCCTCAAAGCAGCTTTCTATCACTTATAAAATCATATTTTTCCAGCTTTTATCATAATAATAGTAATAATTAAAAATATTTCCTTTCAAAAGCATTTGTGTACTATAATATTTTCAGAGACTTGTCCCCCTTTATTTTTCTTTTGATGAGAGGAGTTGCCCTTTCCTGAAACTAGTACAGTGAGTAACTGAGTATATTCAGAACAAAAAAAAAAAAGCCCAAGCAAGCAAACATGATCATGAATGAAGTTATTTTCAAGAATTTGGAATGTATTTGGTTAGGAGTAAAATTTTTTTCCTGAAAAAGTGGTTTCCTTCGTTTAGTTTGTAAAAGGTGGAAACTCCTTGATCTTGGAGTCGATGTATATTGATAATTATATAGGTTACACAAATGTTAGTCCTAAGCGTATTATGAAACCTGGAGATATAAGGATAATCTATGCGTAAAATAATCCTAATCATATACAAAATATATCTCTAACCACGTGGAGAACATATAGTAAATATATTCACTATCACACCCTCGCAATCATAGTGGAAGAAGTACGTAAGACTGGATTTGAAATCCAAGAAGAGTAGGTGAGGTAGTCCTTTTGTGAAAATGTTTGCATACTTCGGTACCTAATAGGAACATGTAGCACCCGAACCCGACACAAAGCAACTCTAAAAAACAAAATGAACATCCATATCAACATTTTGGTGCGTTGGTGTTGTATTGGGTTGCTAGATAAATAAGTAGCACTAATATTATCACAATAGACTAAAGTGGCCCGGGGAAGAGGACAATGCAACTCAAGAAGTAGGTTACGAAGCCAACATGACTCTACAACATTCACGATGCCTTGATATTCTTCGCACTAGATCTAGGTAAGGTAGCTTAACGCTTAGAGGACCAAGAAATAAGGTTATCCCCTAAAAATCAACAACATCCTAAGGTAGATAGACGAGTGTCAAGACACCCACCCCAATTTGCATCAGTTGATCAGTATAAATAATCAAGCGCCTAGAAGTAGAGGGATATAAATGTAACCAATGATCAATAGTTCACTGAATATAACGCATGATTTGTTTTGAGGCATCATAGTGTGAATCCTGTGGGTCATGCATTAAAAGGCATACTTGCTTTACCGCATAGGCTATATTAGGACGAGTAAAAGAAAGGTATCGAAGAGCACCCGCCAAGCTACGGTATCTTGATAGGGTCCGAAAATTTTGGTCCAAAATCCACACTAAGTTTCGACTTAGTGTCAACAGGAGTGGCTGCATGTTGTTTATTTACACCGACTTATACATGCGCGATCCGAAATCTCCGGTGCATACTTACTGCTGTAAGAGAAGCATATAAGATGGAGTCTGTGTGACATCAATACCCAACAAATAACTAAGAAGACCCACATCAGACATAGAAAACTCAATTTTCGACTCAGAAATAATCCATTCATGCAAACTGTTAGAAGAAGTAGCCAAAATAATATCATCGATATATAGAAAGCGAGATAAGTCACCCCGACGAAAAGTGAAGAGAGAAGAGTCATTCTTAGGGTTTGTTCTCTTCACCTAAATAAATTAAGTTTCGGATCCAATCGGGTTAGTTCGGTTAAGTTCGGTTCGGTTTCAATTAGGTCCAATCGGGGCAATAAGGTCCAATCGGGTCCAATAAGGTCCAATAAGTTCCAATCGGGAGCAATAAGTTCCAATCGAGGTCTAATCGGGTCCAATAAGTTCCAATAAGGTCCAAATAGTCAATGATCAATAAATTTTAATTAAAGTACCACTATGATTATTATATAGTATTATATTTGTAATATTGTCTATTATTTTATTATTCATATTACTATTAGCTGATTATGTTATTATTAATTTTTTTAATTAAAGTACCCCTATGATTATATAGTATTCTATTTGCATTATTATCTATTATTTTATTACTCATATTACTACTCCTCCGTCCTAGAAAGATCGAACACTTGTTGGGACACGTAGTTTAAGGTGATAAGTTGTGGTGTGGTTATCAAATGTTATTTTATTTAAAAAGTAGATGTGATAGGAGTTGGTGTAGTATTTTTTATTAGAGGAGAGATAAAGTTGGGCAACTTTTATTGATAAAAGGTAGAGTGTGGGGCCAAAGATGTGTAAAGGAAATAATATATTAATGGTGGGACCATGCCAAGAATGGAAGTGTTCAAATTAATTTGGGACAAACATAAAAGGAAAGTGTTGGGACTATTCTGGGATGGAGGTAGTATTAGCTAATTATGTTATTATTAAAAAATATTATAATCATGGTCAAATAAGGTTAGCAATAATAATCATCATAATTATAATATTTTGCAATTCGTCTTAAAGTAATTAGAGATAACATGTTTTCGTTACTAATGACAATGAAAGATATAAATGTTATTAATTGATTTCCTACTAGTGCTTTATGAAATCAAAGCAAGACTATTAGTGGTGAAAGTTGTGTATATGCAAGCATATAAATAGTTTTTTTTTTTAAATGTTAATTAATAATTACGATTTTTCGAATGATAAATTTTAATAACTATTATGGCATAATAAATTTTGAGGGATAGTATTTATATTAGGGGTAATATTTATGTTATTATTCATCAAATGTTTTGTTAAATAAGGTCAAATAAGTTCCAATCAGGTCCAATAAGATCTAATAAGTTTCAATCAAGTCCAATAAGGTCTAAAAAGTTTCAATCAGGTCCAATAAGTTCTAATAAGTTTCAATCAGGTCAATAAGTTCCAATCAGGTCCAATAAGTTGAATGAGGTCCAATAAGTTCAGTTCAGTTCAGATAAGTTCAGTTCAGGCCTATTCAAGTGAAGAGAACGCATCCTTAGTAATAACGAACCCCAAATACAGAAGATAATTTGCAAACCGTTGGTACCATGTCTGGAGCTTATTTAAGATCATATAATGCCTTCTTGGAGTACCAATAGCTCTAAATTTTGAAGATCTACATATAGAGATTCATTTTGTTATATTTTTGACACGCTTTATTTTCTAAAGATTGGGGGATGTCTTTTTGTTTTGTGGTCATTATTAAGAGAAAATATTGGGAAAATATTGTGGGGGGTGATCTTTTAGTGTAGACTAGCTTTCTAAGCACGCGATGCGTGCGATGACCATGTTTTCATTGTGATATTTCCTAATGTCGAGTAGATAGTTTTACATGCACTCAATACATGAAGCAACAACTCATTATAATAGTTTAAGTTGATAGTTTTTTCAATAAATGCTCTGTCTTGTTCAACTTATTAGAAGTTATTTTCAGCAAAAATAAGTTTAGATTAGTTGTTGATCGACCTTATTATCCTCCATGTAATTGAGTTACACAAATTGAAATTATATAAACCAATTAAAATGATCATTTCATTACATGACTATAATGTTGTGGAAGTATATTGCTGATTTTTTATTTTGACAATTGTTCCTTTTGATGGAAGATTTTGATATTCTTAAATGAATTTGTTATCTTTGTTTTTTTTGTAAACTTTTTTAGTCTTTCGTTTTTTAAAACCAAAAATTTTAAGTAGTTATAATTATAGTTTTTAAAAATGGCAAATATTGAGATTGATTGATTACCCATTATTATTTTAAAAATATAAACAAAATTGATGAATTAAAAAAGTAATGGTATTATAGTCATTTAATATGGGGACATCATGCCTCCTCCCTTCACTTATATAATACTAGCTTTCTAAGCACGCGATGCGTGCGATGACCATGTTTTCATTGTGATATTTCCTAATGTCGAGTAGATAGTTTTACATGCACTCAATACATGAAGCAACAACTCATTATAATTGTTTAAGTTGATAGTTTTTTCAATAAATGCTCTGTCTTGTTCAACTTATTAGAAGTTATTTTCAGCAAAAATAAGTTTAGATTAGTTGTTGATCTCGACCTTATTATCCTCCATGTAATTGAATTACACAAATTGAAATTATATAAACCAATTAAAATGATCATTTCATTACATGACTATAATGTTGTGGAAGTATATTGCTGATTTTTTATTTTGACAATTGTTCCTTTTGATGGAAGATTTTGATATTCTTAAATGAATTTGTTATCTTTGTTTTTTTTGTAAACTTTTTTTAGTCTTTCGTTTTTTAAAACCAAAAATTTTAAGTAGTTATAATTATAGTTTTTAAAAATGGCAAATATTGAGATTGATTGATTACCCATTATTATTTTAAAAATATAAACAAAATTGATGAATTAAAAAAGTAATGGTATTATAGTCATTTAATATGGGGACACCGTTGCTCCCCCTTCACTTATATAATAGAGATAATAGAGATATATTGTGAGAAAGGATACTCTGGGTGAGGCGGCGATTATGGTGAGAAAGGATGCAGTAGGTGAGGCGGTGAAAGTAAGATAATTCATAATTCATGTTTCCTCTATGATACCAATTTTTTTCCTTTTATCTTCTGATCCCAAATTTATCTTCTCCAAATCTCACCTTCATCTCTCCATTTTTTCTCTATGATCCCAATTTTTTTTGCCTTTTCTAACTTTTACAATTATTATTTCTTTCCATCTTTAAAATTTAATTTGAAAAATTCATCAATTATCTTCATGGGCTTAAATTTGACAATTGTATTTGTTGTCAAGTTGTTTTTTACGAAATATGATTTTTTTCTGTCGATAATTGTTGATATAATTTTTATATTTGATTTAAAAAGTATTTGAATTTCAATTATATTAGAATGAAATCTTAAATTTACTGTAATTTGAGTTTATTTTTTTTAAAAAAAAATTCGTATACGGTGTTATTTTAAAATATACTCGAACATAGTACATATTATTGCACATACTCTTATTGTCAACTAACAAACTGCGTACCTGATTAACAGTGAAGTATCCACAAATTTGAGAATTATATTTGAGTTTGTGTTTTTAACTGATTTTGTATTTTGGAGAAAGTTGTTTGAGTTTGTAATTGATTTTGTATGCCGTGAAACTCCATATGAGTATGGTGTATATTTTTGTTATAGTCTCAGGTATTAATTTTTGGTAAGTTTTTTATTATGAATTTTTTAGTTGATTGGGATGTGAATTTTAATTGATTGAATCTTTTTTGTTGGCAAATTTATGAGTATGATTGTTATATGAGTTGATTGGGTTCAGTTTAATTTGATTGAAATTCTTTTTGGCAAGTTTTTGATTTTATCGTATCTTAATTGATTGATGGAGGGTTTGTTTGAGGGGTGAATATGTAAATTCATATGGGGACACCGTTGCTCCCCCCTTCACTTATATAATAGAGATAATAGAGATATATTGTGAGAAAGGATACTCTGGGTGAGGCGGCGATTATGGTGAGAAAGGATGCAGTAGGTGAGGCGGTGAAAGTAAGGTAATTCATAATTCATGTTTCCTCTATGATACCAATTTTTTTCCTTTTATCTTCTGATCCCAAATTTATCTTCTCCAAATGTCACCTTCATCTCTCCATTTTTCCTCTATGATCCCAATTTTTTTTGCCTTTTCTAACTTTTACAATTATTATTTCTTTCCATCTTTAAAATTTAATTTGAAAAATTCATCAATTATCTTCATGGGCTTAAATTTGACAATTGTATTTGTTGTCAAGTTGTTTTTTACGAAATATGATTTTTTTCTGTCGATAATTGTTGATATAATTTTTATATTTGATTTAAAAAGTATTTGAATTTCAATTATATTAGAATGAAATCTTAAATTTACTGTAATTTGAGTTTATTTTTTTTAAAAAAAAATTCGTATACGGTGTTATTTTAAAATATACTCGAACATAGTATATATTATTGCACATACTCTTATTGTCAACTAACAAACTGCGTACCTGATTAACAGTGAAGTATCCACAAATTTGAGAATTATATTTGAGTTTGTGTTTTTAACTGATTTTGTATTTTGGAGAAAGTTGTTTGAGTTTGTAATTGATTTTGTATGCCGTGAAACTCCATATGAGTATAGTGTATATTTTTGTTATAGTCTCAGGCATTAATTTTTGGTAAGTTTTTTATTATGAATTTTTTAGTTAATTGGGATGTGAATTTTAATTGATTGAATCTTTTTTGTTGGCAAATTTATGAGTATGATTGTTATATGAGTTGATTGGGTTCAGTTTAATTTGATTGAAATTCTTTTTGGCAAGTTTTTGATTTTATCGTATCTTAATTGATTAATGGAGGGTTTGTTTGAGGGGTGAATATGTAAATTCATATGGGGACACCGTTGCTCCCCCCTTCACTTATATAATAGAGATAATAGAGATATATTGTGAGAAAGGATACTCTGGGTGAGGCGGCGATTATGGTGAGAAAGGATGTAGTAGGTGAGGCGGTGAAAGTAAGGTAATTCGTAATTCATTTTTCCTCTATGATACCAATTTTTTTCCTTTTATCTTCTGATCCCAAATTTATCTTCTCCAAATGTCACCTTCATCTCTCCATTTTTCCTCTATGATCCCAATTTTTTTTGCCTTTTCTAACTTTTACAATTATTATTTCTTTCCATCTTTAAAATTTAATTTGAAAAATTCATCAATTATCTTCATGGGCTTAAATTTGACAATTGTATTTGTTGTCAAGTTGTTTTTTTATGAAATATGATTTTTTTCTGTCGATAATTGTTGATATAATTTTTATATTTGATTTAAAAAGTATTTGAATTTCAATTATATTAGAATGAAATCTTAAATTTACTGTAATTTGAGTTTATTTTTTTTTTTAAAAAAATTCGTATACGGTGTTATTTTAAAATATACTCGAACATAGTACATATTATTGCACATACTCTTATTGTCAACTAACAAACTGCGTGCACGATTAACGACAGTGAAGTATCCGCAAATTTGAGAATTATATTTGAGTTTGTGTTTTTAATTGATTTTGTATTTTGGAGAAAGTTGTTTGAGTTTGTAATTGATTTTGTATGCCGTGAAACTCCATATGAGTATGGTGTATATTTTTGTTATAGTCTCGTGTATTAATTTTTGGTAAGTTTTTATTATGAATTTTTTAGTTGATTGGGATGTGAATTTTAATTGATTGAATCTTTTTTGTTGGCAAATTTATGAGTATGATTGTTATATGAGTTGATTGGGTTCGGTTTAATTTGATTGAAATTCTTTTTGGCAAGTTTTTGATTTTATCGTATCTTAATTGATTGATGGAGGGTTTGTTTGAGGGGTGAATATGTAAATTCATATGGGGACACCGTTGCTCCCCCTTCACTTATATAATAGAGATAATAGAGATATATTGTGAGAAAGGATACTGCGGGTGAGGCGGCGATTATGGTGAGAAAGGATGTAGTAGGTGAGGCGGTGAAAGTAAGGTAATTCGTAATTCATTTTTCCTCTATGATACCAATTTTTTTCCTTTTATCTTCGATCCCAAATTTATCTTCTCCAAATGTCACCTTCATCTCTCCATTTTTCCTCTATGATCCCAATTTTTTTTGCCTTTTCTAACTTTTACAATTATTATTTCTTTCCATCTTTAAAATTTAATTTGAAAAATTCATCAATTATCTTCATGGGCTTAAATTTGACAATTGTATTTGTTGTCAAGTTGTTTTTTTACGAAATATGATTTTTTTCTGTCGATAATTGTTGATATAATTTTTATATTTGATTTAAAAAGTATTTGAATTTCAATTATATTAGAATGAAATCTTAAATTTACTGTAATTTGAGTTTATTTTTTTTAAAAAAAAAATTCGTATACGGTGTTATTTTAAAATATACTCGAACATAGTACATATTATTGCACATACTCTTATTGTCAACTAACAAACTGCGTACCTGATTAACAGTGAAGTATCCGCAAATTTGAGAATTATATTTGAGTTTGTGTTTTTAATTGATTTTGTATTTTGGAGAAAGTTGTTTGAGTTTGTAATTGATTTTGTATGCCGTGAAACTCCATATGAGTATGGTGTATATTTTTGTTATAGTCTCAGGTATTAATTTTTGGTAAGTTTTTTATTATGAATTTTTTAGTTAATTGGGATTTGAATTTTAATTGATTGAATCTTTTTTGTTGGCAAATTTATGAGTATGATTGTTATATGAGTTGATTGGGTTCAGTTTAATTTGATTGAAATTCTTTTTGGCAAGTTTTTGATTTTATCGTATCTTAATTGATTAATGGAGGGTTTGTTTGAGGGGTGAATATGTAAATTCATATGGGGACACCGTTGCTCCCCCCTTCACTTATATAATAGAGATAAAGGTGGATGATCTTTATAAATGGTAATCTTAGTATTTAAAAAAGGTATTATCATGCAAGTTTATGTATTTGGTGGCGCTCTCCTATCATGCAAAGATCTGATCTTGATCTCAGCTCCTCATTTTAAATCGAACAAAATTATATATTTTTGCTACAAAGACATGGCATTTGAATTAGAAAATACTTTCTCCGTCCCTTTTTACTTTTCTCTTTAGAGCAGTTTTAAAATCTCATACTAATAACCATGAGTTGACCATTTGCTCTCATATTCATTATATTTAGTCCCATCAATCTTATTTTTTTATCAGCTCCAGCCAACCAAAAATCTGAAAGTAACATAGCCATAATAAAGTAAACAAGAAGATACATATGGAGTATTATCCATCAATAATTTAATCAATCTCACAACTTCATATTCCAAAAAAAATCAATAATTATGATGATGAAACTTTATATATCTCCTTAGAAGCATCGCAAATATATCAATCCGTCTTGTGTGGACCCGGTTTACATTAAAAATAGTGTGGACCAGGCCTAGACACGTGCCCCACTATAAACTAGTCACTCCCACTTTTCAAAATCCGCGTGATTTTCTCTTTCTTCAATAAGATTCTCTCGCTCTAAAATTTTAACAAAAACAGTTGTTCAGAACAAACATATACTATATCATTTTAAAATATACTATATCATGTCAAAATACACTATCATGTCAAACACTATAATGATCGATTATGATAATTTTGTGTAATATACAAATAAACTAAACTATAACATTTCAAAATACACTATATCATGTCAAAACACACTATATCATGCAACACTATCATGTCAAAAAACACAGCAAAACACTATCATGTCAAAATACACTATATCATGTCAATATACACTATAACATGCAACACTATCATGCCAAAAAACTCAGCAAAACACTATCATTTTAAAATACACTATATCATTTTAAAATACACTATATTATTTCAAAAATACACTATCAGGAGAGTGAAGTTATCAGAGAGGAAGACTGAAAGCGGCAAAAATGTAAAGTTGTAATCATTAAAACTCACGTGAGATGGATAAGGTGCACACTAAGTTAGTGTGCACCGGGTTCATATTAGTTTTTTTACAAATATATTTACTCAACCATCTTTTAGATATAATAAGAGAGTACTATATATAGTTTTATTCTCTTACCAAAATACTTTTGAATATTCTATCACAATATTTACTTCAGTGTAAGAAATTACATTCGCAACATATTGATCAAGGGCATTACAGAGCCACAAACTTTTCGATAAACATTTCCTTACCACACAATTATCGTTATATAGATATATTGCCCAGTCCACTAACTAGTTTAGTTGATTAAAGTCCAAAGAGATAGTACTCAAGTCTTGGGATCATATCTCGTCTACGTCATACTCCCTCCGTTTCTTTTTAATCTACACACTTTTCTTTTTGGTTCGTTTCTTTTTAATCTACACACTGTTGCCTTTTCTATTTTTGGTAACATGTCACATCTACTTTCTCCTCTTTTTCCACCCATGTCATCCACTTTTTAATATTTTAGCCTACTTTTTAATTTCTCTCTCTCACTTTTCAATTTATCTCTCCACCTTTCCAGTTTCTCTCTCATACTTTTGTACTTTCTCCTTGGTTCTCCCCTAAAGTAAAGTGAGTAAATTAAAATGAAACGAAGGGAGTATGCCTTTGTGACTCTCTCTACACCAAAAAAAATATAACATATCACAAAAGGAATATGTACACTCACAAGTTGTATACCTTGATTTCTTGAAAAGTACTTTCTTATAAGATTGAGTTTCTTTATATATAAAAAAATCTTTTCGGGGAAAATAGAAGATGATTGTGTTTTAGGATATTGGGCCGTGATGGGGAAAGTGGGTTTTCCAAGTCCAGAAAGGAAGGGGGATTGAAATATCAAGATTGGAAGGGAAGAAGGGCATGTGAGAAAAGCAACTTTGTTCTTCTTATAAAGCGACCACGCCCGTTTTGTAGCAATCATTTGGTCTACTTTGTTATTATTTCCATCTTCACTCCTTCTTCATACATCTCCATTTCTTAAACTTTTGTTTTGTCTCCCCAACTTAACCTTGTTTCTCTACACCCTTTTTTAAAATGGTCAAATTGTTCCCTGTGTTTCTACTATTTCTAGTTTTTTTAATTTATTATAAATTGTATGATTATCCTGATTATGTTTTTACTTCTAAATATTAGTGCTTTATGTGTGGCTAATGATGTCATAATTACGTATCATCTTGTCTTATGTGGCCTTGAGAAGACACTAATCAGCTTGAGAATATTTATTGTTCATTGTGAACATGGACTAGAATGATAACACTCGCTGAAACTTTTTTATATATGCAATTTTCTAACTTTTTACAACTTTTTTTTTTTGAGGGGAAACAAGAATAAATATTATTAGCTAACATCAAGCTCCGCCAAGGCTAAAATACCTTGCGGAAAAGAGTTTACAAAGACTTCCTCCACCCCATTAGAAGGATAGAGGCGAGCAACTGAATGTGCCACTGTGTTCCCACCCCGTTTAACATGAGAAATAGAAAAATTATCAAGACTAGCACCCAACAAACAAGTGTCCTCTACCACAAGATCTAAGATAGAGCGACCAAAATTCTGCATAAAGATAGCTTTTGAGAGATTGCGCGCATCACATTCGAGCTCCACCGACATAAAACCATATTCTCGAGCAACCTGCAACCCATAATTTACTGCCATAGCTTCAGCGAGAGCTACAGACCATCGAGCACGGAAACGCTTCACTGCAATCAGCACCACAGCTCCATGGTCATCCCTCACAACAGCACCAACACCAACCGCATCCTCTCCAATCATGGCAGCATCCGAATTGAGCTTGTACCAGCCAACTGTAGGAGAAACCCAGCTAGACCTCGACGGGAATGGCGAAGCAACCACAGCCCTATGTACCGAAGCAGCATAACTTTTGTAATCGTTCACAAGCTTCAAAAAGCCCACAGCCCCAACCTCAATATTATTCCATGGCTCCTCAAAAACCACAGAATTTCGGTACGACCACGCCGCCCAAGCGAGTGCTAAAAAAGACAGTAAATCAGAACTTGCAAGCCTCGAACGGATCCATGCAAAAAACTCCATAAAAGAAGAAACTGGACCATCCACCACATAATTCATGAACGGGGAATTGTTCCAAATAGGAGCTACAAGTGAACAATGAAAAATAGCATGAACTATAGATTCTTGCTCACCATTACAAAAATTGCACGCCCCATCATCAATAATGTGACGGTCACAAAGCCGCCCTTTTGTAGCCAAAGCCCCCGTACAAGCTCTCCACACAAAATGGCTAAGTTTTGGAGGGCCATCAAGACTCCAAATTGCCTTCCAAGTCGCACCCTGATCACCACCAAACCGAGTCATCCAACCCCTCAAGTGCCCAAGTCTACCCAACCAATACCCGGATTTTGTGGAATATTCACCATTCGAAGCCGGCCACCAATATTGAATATCTTCAGGCCTTCGACTACTAATGGGTATTGCTCGAATCAATGCTGCATCATTGCTTGTGAAATGAGTTGTCAAAGCTAGTTCATTCCAAGTGCCCCCATAATCAATTAAATCCGAAACTCTCAAATCTGCGGGACTCTCTAAATTAGGTGTAGGAACCACCGAAGATGAATCACCGGGCAGCCAAGAATCCTCCCAAACACTAATGTTATTACCATCACCAACTCTCCATTTTAACCCTTCCAACAGAAGAGCTTTAGCCCCCCAAATGCTGCGCCACACGTAGCTTGGATCGAAGCCCCTGCGAGCACACGAGAAGATTGTTTGGAAATTTGTTATGAAAATTAGTTTAATCACTAGAGTCGGTTTTACTCGGTAACTAGATATAAGAAAGACAAGAAAGAAGCGATGTTATCAGTAAAAATGTCTCTGTTCAATCAATGAAGTATAATTCAATGCACCAAAAAGATGAAGTATAATTCAATTTTTGATAATGTCGATTGAAATTAGATTAGAGATTTGGTTTTGAGCTATTACTCTATATTGCTGGAGGGAAATTGAAATAGAAAAATATTGGAGTTTTTCTACGTAGTGCCCCTGTGTTTAACGAAATTCTACGCTATACCCGACCATTTTGAACTTTCCACATTGTACCGCTAAACTTTCTAAACGTCACACAAAATACCCTTACTAATAGAAAATCATATCCCAAACATTACTAAACCTTCAATTTCTTATTAGATCATATCCCAAACCCAGTCAACTAACAACGCACAAAAATCCTACTCTATGCCCACATGGTAAGAATGTCCCAAAACCTGTTGTTTGATATTTTGTGCAAGGGTATTTTGTTTAACGTTTAGAGGAATACCGTGGAATTTTCAAAAAGGTTGGTACAAGCCGTACAACATTGAATTCTATAAAACACAAAGACACTACGTAGAAAAACCCAAAATATGTTAATAAATATTACTACATAGTTTGACTTTCATGCTTACCAACGCAGAGCTTTGACTAATAATATCTTTAATTACGAAAAAATAAAAATTATAAAAGTTGATATTTGGAAACTACAGATTAAGACGAATCCAACAAAATCTCACATGACTATATTTTTTCCTTATGTATAAATGATTAATGATAGTCAAAGTGAAGTATGTGAATAGTGCAAAAGTATAAAGTGAGTAGATTAAGGGTTCGTTCTCTTCACCTTAAAAACCCTAAACTTATCTGAACTTATTGGACCTGATTGGAACTCATTAGACCTGATTGGACCCGATTAAAACTTATTGATAATTGGCTATTTAATTTTGACCTTATTGGAACTTATTGAACCATAACTTATTGGACCTGATTGGAACTGGTAAGACCTGATTGGACGTTATTAAAACTTATCTGAACTAAGTTGAACTGATTAGACCCGAAAGTTGTTTTTTTAAGATGAAGAGAACACACCCTAATAAGAAATGAAGGTAGTAGTGAATTTGAGCCAAGGCTTGTATCATAGACCATATTAAGATCACTGGCTCACATAGAACATGCATGCAATAAACAAGATTTTGCATGTAAATCCAAGAATTAGGAGAAAATTAAAACCACAAAAATCCACTAGGAATATGTAATAATGTATGTGTGATGACTACAATGTACAAGGCTCTTCTTTTATATATAGAGTCACACATTTAAACCTGATCGTGTTTAACTCATTAAAAAATCTCGAAAAACCTAGGCATAGCCAATTAGCTGTCATAAACAACCTTTATATAAGTTAGGGTTGATTCTCAAAGTCGGTCAAAAAACACATAGCAAAACCAACCAATGTAGCACGGGCGTATTGAAAGCGTGTTATTCTTGCTACGAACATGTCACTGGAGACGCGGGTGTTTAAGTGGCTCACCAACTTTCTTTGGTTTAAAACTTTAAGCCACAAATCGTAACAACATAACTTCTTACATTCTCCAAAACTCACTCAGAAACTCCACACACCCAACAACGATAGTTGTAGCTATTTCTTTTCTCATACAGCTCTTTTGGAAAATAAATTAGTATGATCAAAGACTTTAGGGTACCATAATAACATCATAACAGTAATATGCATGTTTAATTTAGGTAAATTAAGAAACATAATCATAGGCTCGGGAAGCGGGAGACCCACTCGTGCGGACAAACAACTCACGCCCACTTAATTATCATCCAAAAAATGGTATTACTATCAAACTCTATGATATTGTTGAATATTTTGTGATATGAGACAAAGAGAATTCTGCAAAAACTAACCAAAAACAATATAATAATACATAAGATTCTTTAAGGAAAAAAAATTTCTTAAAACCAAGCTCGAAGACCGTAGTATTAGTCAAAACCAACAATACCTTTACAGTTTTAATACTACAATAATATAATAGGAATTTACTATCCCTTTATTTCTCTTTAATAATGAAGATGCCCAATGAAGTACTATAGTATTTTAGCAAAGACAAAAACTTTACACCTTTTAAGAAGGCGGATGTCGTGTATAAATACCTTCAAGCCTAAGCATAAGTTCCTTAAACCCACGCCATTTTCACCTTCCAATAACCAAACAACCCCCAACATACCATCCTCTATATTCTACAAAATCCATCAACGTAGCATCAAGTTACTAGGAAATAAAAAAGGGGGAATTACAACAAGATAGCGAGAAAAGAGAGAAAATTATAAACTTGTTATATTAAAGGGGTACGCATATTTATCAAAATGGCTGTAGTTTCATCATCAGACAAGGAGAAAGAGGTGGAGACAGTGATTATAGGAAGCTACATAGAAATGGAGAAAGATGAAGCTAAGCCTACAAGCTTTAAATCTGCTTTCTCTAACTTCCTTTGGCATGGTGGTTCTACTTATGATGCTTGGTTTAGCTGTGCTTCCAATCAGGTAAGATAAGGTTGCGTATATTTGAACTTTTAGAACCTGATTATGTTTTCGTGTGACTTATAATACTTGACCATTTCGTTTTCTCAAACTCTAAAAGTTTATCAATTTTGACCGTATACCTATATAATAAAAATCTTATTATATATGATCATCTATGTTAAATCTTTACATATAGTATTTCCGGAATATTAACATTGTCTTGGAGATTGTGTAAAAAAAAGATCTAGTATTTTAGAACAAAATGGGTACACTTTTAAAGCTTAGAGTTAGGCTATTTGTCTTTTTTTTTTTTTTTTTGAGGGGAGTTAGGCTATTTGTCTATCTGCTATTATGTGGAGAAGGTTTTTCTTGACTTTACTAATTACTACCCCTACTATATTATTGATGTTATTGTTCAATGTGAATATTGAAGTTTTTTGGTGGTCATTTTGTTAAGATCATTATCATATGATATATTCCTAGATCATAATGTGTTTGATTAACCTTTTGATTATGTATTTATTTGGGGTTTAACAAATGTGCAGGTAGCACAAGTGCTGTTGACACTACCATACTCATTCTCACAGCTAGGGATGTTATCAGGAATTGCATTCCAGCTCTTTTATGGTATATTAGGAAGTTGGACTGCTTACTTAATTAGTATCCTTTATGTTGAGTATAGAACTAGGAAGGAGAGAGAAAAGGTTGATTTCAGGAATCATGTCATTCAGGTAATTAATTACTATGTGCAAACAAAAACATTTCATCTAATTATTTTAATTATGAGATAATTAATTATAATACTAATTAATCATACTTAATTAATAAATGCAGTGGTTTGAGGTGCTAGATGGGCTACTAGGGAAACATTGGAGAAACGTTGGTTTGGCATTTAACTGCACTTTTCTTCTGTTTGGATCTGTAATTCAACTTATTGCATGCGCAAGGTATCTCAGCTTAGCTTCTCATCTTGTTTTTTTACCTATCTTTTTTGGTATTTAGCTACCTAATTTAGTACTCTCTTCACAGTAATTAATGAGATTAAATGATGATTTCTGACACTAATTAAGTTGGTGTTTCAATATATAATTACTAATTTGTTTTGATTTAAACAACATTTGCAGCAACATATACTACATAAATGATAATCTGGACAAAAGGACTTGGACCTACATCTTTGGTGCATGCTGTGCGACCACTGTCTTTATTCCTTCTTTTCACAACTACAGAATTTGGTCTTTCCTTGGTTTAGTCATGACTACCTATACTGCTTGGTATCTAACCATTGCCTCCTTTCTTCATGGCCAGGTACTTAATTATAGTCTTACTATTCTTTGTTGGTACTACTCTCTGTGTCCTAGATTAGTTATCGTTATTTAAATAAGTATTGGGATAATTAATTACCGACATATATAGGGTATACTAAAGTAGTAATGTGTCAATACTAAGTAATTTACTAGTAGCATTCTTGTCAATAAATTCTACTCATTTAACAAGCTAGGCAACTAAAAAAACGTGAAATATCTTAATTATTTATTTTTTGGCACAGTATAAACTTTTTCTCCACTAATGAATTCATAATGATGCTTTCGGCTTTCCGATCTATATGTCTACAGATAAATGGTTTTAATTTTGGTGTGACATATGTGTACAATATGGCATCTAGCTAGTTGCAACTCAAAATATATGTTATATTTAAAGTTAATTAGTATTCTTTGCTGATTCTTTACCTAAAGTAACAGAAAACTCATTATCTTAGAAAAGCTTGAGGCAACGTTCCATGTGATATTTCCACTACTAATCGATATATACAATGTGTTACCCACCATTAATTCATGCATGTGCTTTGTATTAAAGCAATCCCGTTAATCAGGAGCCGAATTGCTGCCACTGTGATAATTCTAGTTCTTTTAGAAGAAAATATTTTCTATGATGCAACTTATCCCCAAAAAACCTCAACACCCAAGTTTTGAGGCTTAAATTAAAACCATATATTTGCAAACTAAATACACTATACTAGAGCCAACACCCACAATTTCATGCTTTCCATCCTAATAATATCTTTCCAATCTAACCCAATATGCCATATTTTAGCAAGCAGTGTTTGACTAGTGATAAAGCTAGTTTTCATAATCGCAATGTGATGAGATCAGTCCCCATCAAAGACTATATATCAAGAGTCCAGCATACTAAACTAGACTGGTTAATTTACAAGAGGTGTTGAGCAACTAATTTAGTAAAAAAAAATCACCTTTACCAAATTACTATATAATATAACCAAACTAAAAGTAGGATGTTATTATATTCATAAGAAATGAACCGGTAAGAAGTAAGAACTTCATATGGTTGCATGGGATACCCATGCACTTGGGAGTTGGTAAAACCAATGTGGTTTCACGTGTTGCCTCTTGCAATTACCTTGGATTAATTAGTTTTAATAACTTTCATGTATATGTCGTTATTAGTTTCTAAATTATTGTAAAATCCAACCCCCTCTATGTTGTGAACATGTGATTTAGAGCATAATTTACTACAAAATTATATGAATATATATGTCTATCTTGGTTAATACTTCTATAACTATGTAGCTAGTACTCCGGGAGTAGTAATTAATGTGGTGACTAATGTGTGATTAAATATGTGATTAGGTGGAGGGAGTGAAGCACTCAGGGCCGACCAAGTTGGTGCTATACTTCACAGGGGCCACAAACATTCTCTACACGTTTGGAGGACATGCTGTTACTGTGTAAGACAAACTTTCATTCTACCCAATATTCTTGTCTTTTAAAATCCCTTCTTTTTCAAAAAGAATTACCCAATGGTCAAACTTCAACGTTGCTTGATTTTGGAGATCTGGTCTTTGTCCCAAGGGCGAATCTGTCTTTTTCTTTTTTTAACCAGGTGTGGGCAAATCTGTCATTTCACACCTACTAACATAACATAAGCCAATTGATGAAATTGACGTATCACTATTTTTCTTTAGACATTATCTGACTAATCTTTTTATGTAATGACCAATCCTTATCCTATAGTTTCATATGAAAATTGTAAGGTCTTATCTTTTTCATATACTACTATACTATATATAATCTACTATTTTGATAGTATGATTTTTTATGCAAATTTACATAAATTTAGTATGGCGTGCCAAGATATAAGATTTTGCTTTATTTGCCTTTTCCTTGAGGAAATCACCTTTTCTTTCTTTTTTCATATTGTAGAAAGTAATTGCTCTTTTTCAACGCAGCTTTAGCTCTAGGAGTACTTTTCTCATGTTTTGATTTACAGTCATCACTCATGAAAAATGGGTTCCAACTAATTTTGGCCTCTGTTTCTCTCTTCTTGACTATTGCTTTTTCTGTCTTCATACTTGATAGGTGTAAAATGTATTGCGCACTGCTGATGGTGTCTAATATTTTCTATCTGATTTGATATATTTAAGATCCTTTATCTTTTGTTTGATATTTTAGAGATCCTAAGAGTAGGGAAATACGAAAAACGGGTATTATGGAGAATAAAGTGTCCGGGGAGAGGTGGTATTTTAGTGGAATACTACCTCAAATTTCAGGGAATTGCCCAGGGTTCGAATCCTCATCCCAACAATATGTTGGGCATATAGCCTAGCAGGGGTTGGTTTTCGGACCAATTATCTTTCCTAATAAAAAAATGGCCCTTTTTCTTCGAACGTTTAATATAACAAACAACATGTTCTCGTCTTTAAATTGTAACTAAATGCTTTTTTAGAAACATGTTCAATGCTTTATATCTATTCCTAAGGTTTATGGACTATGATTAGCAAATTCTATAGAGTAACACGCGATCTTGGTTATTTGGAGATTTCAAAACAATATATGTAAACAACCATCATCTTTGTATCAATTATTAAAATAAAAAACATCATCTTTGTATTGCGAATTGTACTTTTAAAAATCTTGAATAGTTTGTCTTCATATTTAACAAATCAAAATTTGTTTCGGGATGGGGACTTGAATCGGAAATTATATGAACATGGAATTTGAATAAGTACTATTAGTTTGATTAATTAAATTCTTGGTTGTTATAGGGAGGTAATGCACGCAATGTGGAAGCCACAGAAGTTCAAAGCCATATATCTACTTGCTACGCTATATGTGCTAACCTTGACTCTCCCCTCAAGATCGCTGAGTATATTGGGCATTTGGAGACATGCTTCTTGATCACTCCAATGCTTTCTCACTCCTCCCTCGTTTCTCCTTACCGCGACATGGTCGTCATTCTCATGCTCATCCACCAGGCATGATCATTTTATTTATGTTTCTTTTCTTATAAGTAATTTGAATCAATTGTATATAATTAATTGATCATTAACAATTCACTAATTGCCTTATGTTATGTAATGCAGTTTATTACGTTTGGATTTGCATGCACACCTTTGTATTTCGTATGGGAGAAGGCAATAGGGTTGCATGATTGTAAAGAGCATGTGTAAACGGGCACTGCGAGGCGCCCGTTGTCATCCCAATTTGGTTCTTAGCCATTATTTTCCCTTTCTTCGGACCCATTAATTCCGCCGTTGGATCACTCCTTGTTAGCTTCACCGTCTATATCATCCCCGCCTTAGCTCACATGTTCACCTTCCGTTCTGCCGCCCGCGAGGTAATTGATACTTTGATATTGTATTGAATACTGTAGCCGATTTTAAATAAATACAACACTCTGACTTTCACATATGTGTTACTTAAAATATACGATCAAACTTTTTGAAGTTTGATCACAAAAGTCATAGTGCTGTATTTATTCTAAAATGAAGATAGTTTTCTTAGGATTTCAAAAGTGGATAGTCAATTGTTCATATCCCAAAAAATGTAGTCAATTACTATTTTAATAATTTTGTGTAAATAATTAATGCAGAGTGCAGTGGAGCAACCGCCTAAATTTGTAGGAAGGTGGGCAGGGTCATTTGCCATAAATATATTTGTGGTAATATGGGTGCTTATAGTTGGATTTGGGTTTGGAGGATGGGCTAGCATGATCAATTTTGTACACCAAATTGACACCTTTGGATTGTTCACTAAATGTTACCAATGCCCTTCGCCTAAGGTTGCCAATGTCACCGCTCCTTCACCTTCCTTGGCTAACCTCAACCACACTCACCACCTTGTCCATCGCCTTTGATCGACCGGTTTTGCTCCGGCGTGATTAGTTAATTACATGCCTTACGAATTCAAGTCATCGACTGTGGTATAGTGTTTAGAGGCAAAATACATGGTGCAATGTACGTCTTTTGAGTTGTCGTGATTCAAAATGTA
>CANSNZ010000090.1:172500-196540 GCA_947646795.1 Beta lomatogona
TTGTTCTTTAATTTTTTCTTAGAAAATCAATAAAAATGGAATCTTCTTCCTCAAATAATCTTAGCCGACCAAGAACTTGTCTTGACCCTAGAACCGATACTTCTTCTTCGGCGCATTCTAGAGTTGGGCCTCTTCTAGCCGACTATATATTTTTTTATTCTTTTGGCCGAGAAAGTCAGACGACCCAGTCTTTACCTGTACAGGGTAATCCGGCGCGCGTCAAGCAAACGGCCCATCTAAGACGAAAGCTATAATCCCGTCAAACGAGTTCGGATATGGAAGAATCTCTTTGGACGGGTGCCCGATGAGGCAAGAGAAGTTCAAAGTGCGAGAGGCTTTGGGCGGGGCTTCTTCCTTTGTCCATGACTTAGAAGAATCCGAAATAAACCCTGAGGCCAGTCCGTCTGGCAGGGACGTCGATATGGAGGACACCGTCGAAGAGAATAACGGCAGCGGATCTGATGCTGCCGAAGAGTCAGACGAGGCCTCTACTACCTCGTCGGAGATTAGAAGGCGCTTAGGTCCCCTTTCTGACCCTAGTTTTATCTTAGTTAATCGCAAATGGCTAGAGAAAATAGGACCAGACCCTAGTTATCTCGCGTCCTATATGCCTATGTCAGGCTTCTCCTTCGTCATACCAAATAAAGAAGCGATAATACTGAGTGCTCCAAAAAACCATTTTGCCGTCTACAAACTGGCTTTGGACGCGGGATTGAGGTTCCCTCTCCACGAATTCATAGAGCAAGTGCTGAATTACTACAACATCGGCCATAACTAACTAGCCCCAAACGCTTGGCACAACGTCCTGACGTTCATTGCCGTCTGCGAACTGCGCGGCCTGACACTTTCCCTTCAAGCCTTTACTCACATTCACTATGCGGCCAAGGTACCTGGTGCAGTGGACGGGGCATGGCTCAGCATCTGCAACCGTCCAGGCTTCATGACGGCTTGGGGCAAGCCGTCAAAGATGCACGAGTGGAAAGCTGACTTCATTTTCTTACGCGGGGCCAACGGCTATACCACCGAGAGCTATAGAGCTTATAATCGGTCCGTCACAAATACGGGGAGGAAACAGTCTTGGCTGGAATTGGAGGACAGCTTTGACGAAGAGGTGGTGGATTACTTCAGAATAAAGGAGTACTCCAGGCCCGGCCAACGATCTTTTAAGGGTCCAACTAACAGGATACCATTTGAAGAAATGTTTTACCATGATGATTTCTTGGTCGCCGCCAACTTGCGGCTGGCCCAAGACAGAGGTATACCTTCAAATTCTCCAAGTATAGCCTCTTCGTCCATAGCCTATTGAACTAACCATCTTTTATGTTTCTTTTGCAGACTCGGCCAAGAAACGTCTCAAGGCTTCTTGGACGGGCGACATAAGTATGTCAAAATTCACAGACAACTTATGGAAGGAGTACGCCAAAAGCGGCGCGAAAAAAGAGGGCGGAGACGCCTGGTAAATACATATACATATTTTTTTTTTTTTTAGACGAGGATCATTATGGCTCGTCTGGAATTGGCATCTATTTGGACGAGGATGACCCAAAGAATGAGAACATCCAAGCGTGGACGTTCACCTTTGAGCCATTAGAACTCGCCCATGTACTCGTGTATTCCCCTGGACGAGGATAGCCCAAAGAAGGAAGGCGTCCATGCTTGGACGACCACCTTCTTGGGGCCATACTCGTCTGAGAATATATGTATACTCGGCCAAGTACTCGTATATTTCCCTGGACGAGGATAGCCCGAAGAAGGAAGGCGTCCATGCTTGGACGACCACCTTCTTGGGGCCATACTCGTCTGAGTTGTTTTGAGTTCTGAGACTTGACGAAGAGTTGTTTTCCTATCCTTGGACGGGAGTCATGTTAGTCCGTCCAAATTTGGGACGGCTTCCTTCTTTGCATCACTTTCGTCTGTATTCAGATATTTTTTTTTTGCTTTTTCAGACGAGGTTCCCTTAGGGGAGGAGGTGTTCATTTTAAGACGCCCTCCTTCTTCGGGTGATGTTCGTCTGAAATCTTGTAATAGGAATTTAAACTTTTGTCCCTTGGACGGCCAGTTTGATAACTTGCTCATTTTTTGCAGAAAAATGCTCCAACAAACAAGCTTCCACCTGGGAAGTCGTCCTCGTCCAAAAAGAGGCCTACAACGGCCGTGGACCAACCTCCTGCGAAAAAGCCTAATGGCTTTACGAGAAAGAAGACAGAGAAGGCCGCTTCAAGTGGGGTTGGAGAAAAACCCATGCCCCCCCAAAAGATAAGGCTCTTAAAAAGGAGCCTTCAACTGCTGCCCCTGCTGAGGGGGAAAAGAGTGCGGATCCTGCTGTTCCGCTGGTTGCTCTGCCGGCTAACTCGGCTGAGATCAACCCCGAGTCCGCCTTACCCTTGGTTGTCCTAGAATCTGAGACGACTGCTGAGAACTATCTTGGCTTCAGTGGCTCGGTGGCCAAGCTGGTGTCGCAGATGCCATTAGCTGTTAGGGTTGCCTCCATCTCGTCTGGTGAGTCGTATTACCCAAATATAGTTAGGACGATGCGGGTCGGCGGACGGTCTATGAGTCCGTCCAATAGACAAGCTATCGTCTTTCCTATCAAGATTACTGACTCTCCCCCTATTTCAGATAAGGGCAAAGGCCCTGCTATACCCCCAACTCCTCCCACCATTGATTCAGACGAGGAGTCTTCTCCTGCCTTCGCCAAAATGTCAAGGCTGGAAAAAGAGCGGCTCAAGCAGGAGCTCTTCAAGTGTTACCCTGAATCCTACATTAAAGGACTAAGGGGAGCATCGGTAGGGCATGTGGGCTACATGTCTCAACTTCTTTCTTTGAGGTATAGCTTACTTGCCGCCTTTGTTTTATACTTGATACAATTCCTTTTTTGTAAATCGTCTAATGACTTGTTTTGTTTTCATTGCTCCAGCTTTTTGCTCGCACCATGCTAACTGAAGAATGGGCGAGGGAGCTAAGAAAAGAGAATAAGCAGCTCGTCCATATGGCGACAACGGCAGGCGACAAGGCCATCCATGACATTGAGATGGCTAATACACTCCATCGTCAATCCCTGGAGGCTTTAGAGGAAAGATCAGCTCTTCTGGAGTCAGAAAACAAGAATTATCTTGTTACCATTAATGACATGTTCAAGGAACGGGACCGTCGAAGATGGTCATTGATCTTTGTCTCCACCGATCTAAGGGATGAAAGAAATGCCGCCCCTTTTCGCGCCGCTGCGCGGCTAAGGAGGGAGAATATTCTTCGAGGGGCGAACCGCCCGTCTAGAGAGTCGGGCGGCCAAGGCCTTCGATGATGCCAAGGAAGGGTTGGAGCAAGTCATCGAAGCGTCTAAAGGCTGGGCCGTCAAGGCCTTCGAGATGCTGGCTGAGGCTGATGAGGTCCCTAGCTTTGTCCGTCGTCTGGAATATCAACAGAGTGTTCATCGGGCTATGGTATGCGGCGAGGAACCTCCGGGAGTTTTTAGAGTCGGACGACGAGGCCGGCCAATGAGGATGAGAAGCTCGAGGACGAAGCCGAGGATGAGAAGCCTGAGGACGACCAAGAAACTCGCGGCGAAGATGAAGCCTAGTTTTAGGTTTATTTTGCTAAGTTTCTTGGCTTGTCTGCCGTTGTAGTCTTAGCCCTTCAGTAGTCTTAAATTGTAAATCTTTGCTATTGATATATATGAAGAAATTTTTGCCAATTACTTGTCTCTTATTTTCGTAAATTTCAATTTGACCAAGTATAACATTATCTTCGTCATGATCGTTGGACGTCCAACACAAATGTTTAATGAAAAAGCAGCATGCTTGCCTTTAGACGATCGTAACTCTTTAAAAATTCTTAAGCACAAGAATTGACTCGTCCTGAACTATTGGACGATCTGCCTTATCTAAATAACACAAACTTGTCCAACCTGTTCCTTGCCCTTGGACGATCGAGAATCTGCGCAAAATGCTACGAAGTACGGGAATAGGCTCGTCCTGATCTTTTTGGACGATTTACCTAATTCTTGTCCTTGGACGATCAAGAGCTTTTGCAAAATGTAGCAAGTACGAAAAGAGACTCGTCGGGGACGGTTTGCTTAATTAGACGAGTCTTGCCCAATGAGGGAAAACGACTTATACCTGTTTGTTTTTGTGGACGAGCCACGTTCTAGCCGTTTTACTCGAGCTACTAACATTCGTCCTGCAGTATCAAACCATCACAAGGGTATCTATTGCCTAGGTCCTCCTGGTTTTTGGACGACCTTTTCTCTTTAGCTCGTCCTATAGGCTTCTATCATCCCCCCTTTCTTGGGCTTAGCTCAACCGCACCTGATGGGCGAGCCAAAGTCCAAGAAGGAGAGCGACCATCCTTGGCCGAACCTATTGAAATTGATGGACGAGCTTGAGATACATGTTCAAAGCATGTTTTAGCCGACTTCCTTGAGGGAGCAACACTCGTCATTAAGTAGTGATCCCTTACTAGGGTCTGGACTACTTAGCTGTCCGTGCTTTTGAAAGTAAGTATCCTTTACTAAGGTCTTATTTCAGGCCAGCTTTCTCTCAGAGACTTTGAGGTTACTCTTACTAGAGGTTTTGTCAGTTTGACGGCCATGTATGTGTTATATTTTTGGCCGGTCTCTTCGAGGGAGTGATGGTCGGCATAGAATTGAGTAATTTTGACGTTCTATTATTGTTTGTATTTTTGTCCAAGTTATTGTCACTTTTAGACGAGTAACTGATTTAATTCCCCAAAGTGAATTAACTTGGTGAAAATAAACAAAGAAATAAGAAAGTAGGAATTTTATTATATGGATTTTACTTGACTAAATGCCAAGATGCATGTATACAATTCTCCTTCCTAACATGTGCCGTGGCACTTTGGAGTAACTACAAACTACCTTATAGGTATCTGACGGTGAACTGAGCTAGACGTGGTACTTCTTCAAATTATCTGAATTCCAAGTACGCTGTATAGGTCGTCCATCTAGATCTTGGAGACGAAAAGTCCCACTGCGTAGCTCTTGGATAATCAGATAAGGTCCTTCCCAATTAGGTGTTAGCTTCCCTAACTCTTTAGCTCGTCCAACCGCTTCCATCTTTCTTAGAACAAGATCCCCCACCTTGAGTGGTCGTCTAACAACTCTTTTGTGAAACTCCCGAGCCATTCGCAGTTTGTACAATTGCATTCTTAGCAAGGCCTTGCCCCTGACTTCTGGCACTTGGTCCAAAGCCGTGCGTAATGCAGCCCAGTTGGCATCTTCTGTGTACAACATGACTCGCAGGGTGGGTTCTTCAATCTCAATGGGCAAGACGGCTTCAATACCGTATACTAACATGAAGGGCGTCTCTCCTGTAGAGTTTTTGGCGGTTGTCCCGATAGACCATAACACCAACGTGCGGCTCTTAACCCATTGCCCTTGGCGTTCTCCGGCTTCCTTTTGATTCCATTTGATAAAATCTTGTTGAAGGATTCTACTTTCCCATTGGCTTGTGGGTGGGCGGCTAAAGCGAAGTGAGCTTTTATTTCTCTTTCCGCCAACCATTCCTTCAGTTTAGGCGTTTCAATCTGTGGCCCATTATCAAAGACGATGGACTGTGGCATGCCAAAACGAGTTATAATGTTTTTCCAAATGAAGCCTTGACATCGTTTGTTGTTATTCCTCGCATGGCTTCTGCCTCTATCCATTTAGTGAAGTAGACAACTGCCACTATCACAAACTTCTTTTGCCCAGCGCCCACAGGGAAAGGTCCTAGGATATCCATGCCCCATTTGGCAAAAGGCAAAGGGAACAAGATGGGGGTTAAGTAGTTGGACGGCTTCTGATGCACATTTCCATGCTTCTGACAACTGTCACACTTCTTTGCATAGACTAAAGCATCCTCCTTTAAGGTAGGCTAGTAGTATCCCGTCCTTAAAGCCTTCTCTCCTAAAGCTCTTCCCCCAATGTGAGAAGCACAAGCTCCCTCATGGAGTTCTTTCAGAACCTCTAGACCATCTTCTCTGGTGATGCACTTGAGGAGAGGGCGGTTGAATGACTTCTTGTAAAGTGTATTGTCTCATAGTTCAAACCACTTGTCTCTAGCCTTCACATACTTAGCCTCTACAGGGACAGAAGGCAATCATCCCGTCTTCTTATGATAGGCTCCATCCAGACTGCTCCTCGACTAAGAAACATAATCTACTCTTGGTCAATGCTCTTTTTGGGTTTGACTTCCCAAAACACTGTTCTTGGCACATCACCTTCAACCAAGCTGGCCAATTTTGAGAGAGCATATGCTTGATGATTTTCTGACCTTGGTACTTGGTCGAGAACAAATCGTTTTAATGGCTCTATCTCATCCATGATCAGTCGCATGTATTTGCTCATTGATGCTTCTTTGCATTCAAAATCTCCATTGACCTGACTGACGAGTAAGAGAGAGTCCGATTTGGCCTCAATCTCTACAGCTCCAGCCGCCTTGCACATTTTGATCCCAGCTAAGAGTGCTTCATATTCAGCTTCGTTATTGGACGCTTTGAATTGGAATCTTAATGCATATTCAAACTTGTTCCCTTCGGGAGATTGACAAATGATTCCTGCCCCACATCCATTGACTGTGGACGATCCATCAACCTTGAGCGTTCAATGCTTCCTTCCTTTAGCTGGATCAGATATTGGCTCTATGGTTGGCCGAGTAAGCTCAACTATAAAATCTGCTAAGGCTTGCCCCTTAATGGCTTTCCTTGGTTTAAATGATATATCAAACATGTTGAGCTCAATCGCCCATTTTAGCATTCGCCCGCCGGCTTCCATCTTATGCGAAGCGGCTTCAAAGGTTGATCAGTGTAGACGATTATACTGTGCGCCAAGAAATAAGGCCTTAACTTTCTGCTGGCCATGACTAGGGCCAATCCAAACTTCTCAACTGGAGTATACCTATTTTCCGCATCCTTGAGCACATGACTCACAAAGTATATGGGAACTTGGACGGACTCTCTTTCAGCCAACAGGACGGCACTCACAGCTTGAGTGGACACAACCAAGTATACAAACGGTTTTTCCTCCTCATTGGGTCGACCCAACCTAGGCTGTGCCGAAGGTGATCTTTGACGCACTGAAGTGCTTGCTCTGCCTCTGCTGTCCATTCAAACTTGGCCTTTTTCTTGATCGTGGCAAAGAAGTGATGGCACTTGTCGCCTTACTTAGACAAGAAACGTCCAAGGGCAGCCAAGCAACCCGTCAGTCTCTGCACTTCCTTTATCTTTGAAGGAGACTTCATATCTAGAATAGCTTGAATCTTTTCGGGATTAGCTTCTATTCCCCTCTGGTCCACCAAGAAACCTAAGAACTTCCCCGACAAGACCCCAAAGACACATTTCTTTGGGGTTCGGCTTTAACTTGCATTTCTGAGAGTTTCAAAAGTTTCTCTCAAATCACCAACATGACTTTCTTCTTGACGGCTCTTGACTATCATATCGTTAATATATGCCTCCATGTTTCTTCCCAACTGTGGCTGAAAAACGGTATTGATCAATCTTTGAAAAGTGACCGGGGCATTGCGTAGGCCGAATGGCATCCTCACCCAGCCATACAGTCCTTTTTCAGTAATGAAGGACGTTTTGTCCTGATCCTCTGGCCACATCGGGATTTGATGAAAACCTGAATAGGCGTCCATGAAGCTCAGCAAAGCATGGCCGGCTGTGGAGTCTACCAGATGATCCAACTTAGGCAAAGGGAAACTGTCCTCAGGACAAGCCTTGTTGAGGTCAGTGTAGTCCACACACATCCTCCAGGTGCCATTGGACTTTGGCACCATGACCACATTTGCTATCCAGTCTGGGTAATAGGTTTCTTTGATGAATTTGGATTCCAACAACTTCTGAACTTCTTGGTCGACCGCCTGGTTTCTGGCCGGTCCTAAGTGCCTTTTCTTCTGACGAACAGGTTTCAAATAGGGATCAACATTCAACCGATGGACGGCTACCTCCGGATCAATTCCAGGCATCTCTTCAACGCAATAGGCAAACACATCTTGAAATTCTTTCAGCAAGTGGATTAGATGACCCTTCAAATCAGGACTGAGGGAAGATCCAATTTTGAGGGTCCTTTCGGGACGAGCTTCATCCGGACGTACTTCTTCCGGAGCTTCCACCGGCTCGGACGTTCTACTACCCGGCCCCACGATGGCCATGACTTCTTCAGACGAGGGAGGCTCTTCCTTGATGATCTCATATTTTCTCTTCTTGCTGGGAAGATGCTCAGACGTCTTCCTTGAGGGAGCGAGAGGCGTCTAAGGGCTCTCAATGGCCATCTTCAATGAGGCCACTTGGTCCTTGACTATCCCAGACGTTTTCCTCTCGCTAGCCACCTTCGTCTGATCTTTCTCTATTTCAGACGTTTCCTCTCCCTAGCAACCTTCGTCTGATCTTCATTGCCTATCTTCCATGATGACGGCTTGAGGGTAGTCAAATAACACTCCCTAGCCACCTGCTGGTCTCCATATAATGAGCCAATCTGGCCATCATCACACTCATACTTCATCAACATCGGGTGAGTTACTATTCTTGCTTTGACATGATTCGAGTTGGTCGTCCAAGAATGACATTGTAGGCTGTCAAATCTCGGACCACCAAGAAATTGATAAACAGGGTTCTAGCTGCATCCTTTTCTCCCACTCGAACGGGCAAAGTAACAGTTCCCATTGGATGGATGACTCCTCCCCCAAATCCTATGATGGGATGGTGAACGGGAACTAAGTTCTACTCATCAAACTTTAGTCTGGACAAGCAATCAGCACTAATGATATCCGTTGAGCTTCCGGTGTCGATCATAATCCTTCTTACTCTCAAGTTTGCTATTTTCATTTCCACAACCAAGGGATCATCATGGGGAGTTCTCAACCTGCCCCGATCTTGCTCACTAACTACCACCCTTGGGAAGGGCTCAGCCTTTGTCTGATCAGCTAACAAAACTTGGACAAGCTCCCTAAGGTAGTTTTTGTGTCCTCTATTGGTTGGTCCTCCAGCGGCAAACCCTCATGAGATTACAAGAACAACATCTTCGTCTGTGCTTGCACTCTCCTTCTTCTTATTATGCCAATCATCTTTCCTCTGAAACTTCCTTCCCCCTTGAGGCATATAGGACTTCATCTTTCCCTTTCGAGCTAGTTCCTCCAAAGCCTTCTTAAGGTGCTTACATTCATTAGTTTCGTGACCGCAATCTTTGTGGAAGTGGCAATACTTGCTCTTATCCCTATTTCTATAAGGGGTTTTCATCTCAGCTGGAGCCTTCAACTCATATTGATCCTTAATCTCCATGAGAATGAAGTATTGGTCCTTGTTAAACTCAATAGGATTGGATGAGGATGGCTCAGCCTCTTTTCTCTTGCTCCTTCTGGACGAGGTGGTGGTGGAGGTTATAGCCCAAGTCTCGGCCTTCTTGGGGTTGTTCTTCTTTGGCTGAGCACCCTCTTTAGGCTTCTTAGACTCGGGATGCTTTGCTTCAGCACACACTTCGGTAGCGTGGATAAACGCTTCAGCTTCCCTCAAAGCCTTAGTAAGAGTGGAGATTTTCTTTTTAACAAGATCAAACTTGAAACTTCCTGGCCTTAAACCCCTGATGAAGGCGTCAAAGGCCACTCTAGCATTAAGATCTTGGATCTGAAGCGCTTCTAGGTTGAATCTCTTAACGAAACTTCTAAGAGCCTCCTTAGGTCCCTAGACGGCCTTGCCTAGGTGCATGCTTGTTTTCTGCTCTTGCTTGTTGGCAACAAAGTGACTAGTGAATAAGAAACTGAGTTCAGTAAAATTGTTGACTGAATTGGGGGGGAGATTGTCAAACCATTTCTGAGCAACTCCCTTCAAGGTTGCTGGGAAGTTCTTGCACCAAGTAGCATCATCTACTCCTGGGACGTACATCTGATGTTTGTAAGCAGATAAGTGATCATCGGGATCTGTTGTTCCATCAAAAGGTTCTATAGTAGGGAGTTTAACCTTTGGGAAGGGGGGCGCCTCCATTATCCTGGCGGAGAATGGAGTAGGCCAGTTAATCCGGAGGGCTCCCATCTGTCCCTCAATGGGTATGTACTCCTTACGATATTCCTTCAACACCGGATCAGACGACGTGTTTGCAGGCACTGGACGCCTATAGACCATGGGCTGAGCCACCGTCTTCTCCTGTCGTGGATGAACAAAAGAGTGACTTAAACATCGTTCGTCCCCTCTGGACGACAACCTCAAAGGAGGGTCTCTCAGGTATGGTGTAGATCCTGTAGCTGATCGTTGTAATGCAGCAGCTTTCTTTGCTTCTAGATATTCTCTGGCATCTGTTTCCATTCGGTGCCCGCTTGGACGAACATGGTCCTGGGTCCTCACCACCAGGTTCCAGTCCATCTTTCTTCTCTGATCATTATCCTCTGGCTGCTTTCCTCTTGCCGTCCTCCTAGAGGGTTCATGACGAACAGGTCGACTAGGGCCTGGTCGATTTACTTGGGAACGTCCCCTAGGAGGAAGTGGATTGTTAGCAGCTGGCTCCTGGTTATGATGAAAAAACAGCATATTGCTTTTAATCTGTTCCTGGACGACCGCTGCCATCTTAGTCTGAAAGTCATTCAAAACATTCTCCAGGTGGGCGGCAGTCACTGGACGATCTAGATTCACCTGGATGACCGGTTGCTGGCTTGGTCCAGGAACATTGACGATGGATGGAGGTCTATCTCTTCCCCGAGGTGGTCTTTCATGCTCCACCGTATCTTCGACATTAACTTGAAGGCTTCGATTCCTGGCAATGTTGGATGATTGACAATCAGTCATCGTTGCATCCCCCCACAGACGGCGCCAAATGTTTTATCCACTCGTCCAACAAGTAAGCTGAAGGCTTAGCTTCCTTGTCGAGCAAGTAAATTAGTATCTTGAGTGTTCTTCAGCTGGAGACTTGTGCAACGATGTCTGAATCCGCTTAGTCCTTGGTCTGGGCTCTGCTCCCGAACCTGCAAAAAAGGACCCACCCTGGAGGTTTGGGTGGTGGTTCCCCCTCCGATGCTTGAGTCAGATATTAGGAGTAATGAGAGAAAGTAGAGATAGAGAGAGAAAGAGAGAGTGTATTTTATCAGAGTAACTTTACACTGTTTGCATTGAATGAATATGTCTCCTGATTTCAGGGGTATTTATAGTGATAGCAAGTTGACAGCTATCCTTAAAATCTGCCCTAGAATAGTGGCTTCTGATTGGCTGAGGAATCTGATCATGACACGTGGCAGACCATGACTGGTGAAAGTCTATTAACCACTCTCCTTCAGCCACCTGGTAGTACTTGGATTCTCGATTGTTGGGCCGGGAAATTCAATCCTTTTACCCCAACTGAATATAGCCCAGAGATTAAACCTTCTTTTCATATTAAATAGGGTGACACGTGTACGGCTCTGATGAGCCCATGTGTCGTTAAGGGAGCCGTAGATGTTAGGCTACAACAATAATAAATGATGATAACAATAATAATAATAATTGATAATAATAATAATAATTAACCTTAATATTAATATTAATAATAATAAATAATTTAATAATTATAACGGTTTTTTCACCAAATACCCCTGACAAATTAAAAAATTCACCATATACCCTCAATGTTCCAAAAATTCACCATATACCCCGACTTTTCAAAAGCGTGCACCAACTGCCCTTTTTCTAACTCGCCCTTAACTCACCGTTAGCTTTATTTACGATTTTGCCATTATTAACCCTAAATCCTAATTTTAATCTAACCCTAACCCCAATCTAACCCTTACCCTTACCTTAATCCTAAACCCTTACCCTAACCCTAACATCACCCCTAACCCTAACCCCCAACCAGCCCCCACCCCCTCCCCCCCCCCTCCCCTCTACTCCACCGCGGCGCCCCCACCCCCTCCCCGTCGATTTCACGACCCTCCCCCCCCCCTCCCCGTCGAATTCCCCTAACCCCACCCCTAAATTTCCTTCGACTTGAATTCCCCCTAACCCCACCCCCTTCCCTTCGAACACCGGCGGAACACCACCGGAGGCCCTTCGCATTTTCCGCGAACACCACCAGAGGCCCATCGCATAATTCCGTGAACTTGGGTCCGTCGAAAATGGGTTTACGGGTGCTCGAAAATGGGTCGACGGCCGGGAAGAGGGTCGACGGCTGGGATTGATTCGAGGGAGGGAAGGGAAGAGGGGGGGTGGGGTTGGGGGCTGGGCTGGGCTGGGGTGGAGGGGGTGGATAGGGTGGGTTAGAGTTTAGATAAGGGTTAGGGATTAGGTTTAGAATTAGGGTTAGGGGTTAATAATGGCAATATCTTAAATAAAGTTAAAGGAAGTTAGAAAAAGGGCGTTTGGTGAATGACGGGTCGTTGTATACTCGCTAAATATAACCTAAATTTACCCAATATAGGCTAAGTATAGGGTCGAATCCACAAGGAAGTCGAGTTAAATCAAGAGTTAATTAGCTAACTACAATGAGCTAAATCAATTTTTGGGTTTTTGAAAGTTTAACAATGATTCTAAAATCTAATCAAACTAGGAGATTTGCAAAGTAAAACAACAAGCAAGTAAAGGAGATAAAATATGGGTATAAGAACTAGGGGATTAGGGGATTCACCAACATTCAATCCAAGAATCCAACAATCAAAACCAAGGGGAATCAAATGGGGGATCACAAGGGTAAAATCATGAACATAAGAACTCTAATTACTCTCTCGAGCTAATTATAGGAGCTTGATTAGTCACTCATGACCTATTTTCATTGCATGAGCAACCAACTTAGCCAAATCAAGCACAACATGATATATCAAGTTTCCCTAAACTAGAAAATGCCTATTTTCATAGAGATCCTAATCAAGCAACCAAACTTAGTTTATTCCTAGCTTCATCTCTCAATCCTTCACTAGGAATTCCAAATATGCAAGTTAAGTGGTGATCAAGCACCCAACAAACCAAGTAAAACAAGTTTGATCAACAAGTTCAACCCCAAAAGTTGACCCCCTAACTTAGATCTAAGATCCAAAGAGTAAATGAAGGTTACATCCCTTCCCCTAGTAAGAAACTATTATGGAAATAAAACAAAACAAAGCTTGAAATAACTTAATCACCATAACCATGGAGGAAAAAGGGAAAATTGCAAATAATCAATTAATAAATCAAGATCTAAACAAACAAAGCATGAAATAAGCGAGAATAATGGAAGAAAAGAAGAAAATAAACAAAGATTACCAACTTTAAGCTTTCATAAATGAAGAATGGAGATCCAAAAGCTTCAAACTTTCACTTTTCTCTCTCCTAGGGTTTTGCTCTAAACTTGGATGCTAAATCAAGATATAATCTCTCTCTAATCACTAATTAAAAATTGCTTAAGTTAAAATAAGAGGAGTCCTTCTTTTATAGTCATAAGAAATAAAACAAAAAATTACAAAACAACCCCCGCATTAAAACAAACAAAGTCATAAAAAGGTTTCCGGAAAAATAAACCCACCCGGGCGGGTGAGATGACCCGAGCACTCGGGTGACCTGACCCGGGCGGGTCAGACCAACAGGAGTGAAAATTGAGTTTTCCGCAGATTGACCCGGGCAGGTCAGCTGACCCGAGCGCTCGAGTCAGTTTGCAGGTTCGTCAGTTCATTTTCAAACGGCCATATCTCACTCGTTTTTCATCGGAATTGAGCTTGTGACCACTTGTTAGAAACATATTGAGTCAAAATTTCCTCTCCAACACGAATCGCTCAAAAATGTTTGGTGTGCTGAAAGTTATGGCCATTTGAATTTGACCCTTGTGCGCAAACCCTTCCAAAACTTCTTATATTTGCCCCCGGAACTCGGTTATGCTTCCTTGATAATTCCTTGACCTTCCTCTTCGATTTTAATATTTGGGGTTGTGCAATTGTTAACCCTAAACCCTATTTCTAGTCTAACCCTAACCCCAATCTAACCCTTACCCTTACCTTAATCCTAAACCCTTACCCTAACCCTAACATCATCCCTAACCCTAACCCCCGCGCCACCACCACCCCTCCCCCTCCCCTCTACTCCACCGGTCTTGCCCCCACCCCCTCCCCGTCGATTTCACGCCTCCTCCCCCACCCCCTTCCCCATCGAATTCCCCTAACCCCACCCCAAAATTTCCTTCGACTTCGAATTCCCCTAACCCCACCCCTTCCCTTCGAACACCGGCGGAACACCACCGGAGGCCCTTCGCATTTTCCGCGAACACCACCAGAGGCCCTCGCAAAATTCCACGAACTTGGGTCGTTCGAAAATGGGTTTACGGGTGCCTGTCGAAAACGGGTCTACGGTTGGGAAGAGGGTCGACGGTTGGGATTGATTCGAGGGAGGGAAGAGGGGGGAAGGGTGGGGGTTGGGGGCAGGGCTGGGCTGGGGTGGAGGGGGTGGATAGGGTGGGTTAGGTTTAGGGCTTAGGTAAGGGTTAGGGATTAGGTTTAGAATTAGGGTTAGGGGTTAATAATGGCAATATCGTAAATAAAGTTTACGGAAGTTAGAAAAAGGGCGTTTGGTGAATGACGGGTCGTTGTATACTCGCCACATATAACCTAAATTAACCCAATATAGGATAAGTATAGGGTCGAATCCACAAGGAAGTCGGGTTAAATCAAGAGTTAATTAGCTAACTACAATGAGCTAAATCAATTTTTGGGTTTTTGAAAGTTTAACAATGATTCTAAAATCTAATCAAACTAGGAGATTTGCAAAGTAAAACAACAAGCAAGTAAAGGAGATAAAATAAGGGTATAAGAACTAGGGGATTAGGGGATTCACCAACATTCAATCCAAGAATCCAACAATCAAATCCAAGGGGAAACAAATGGGGGATCACAAGGGGAAAATCAAGAACATAAGAACTCTAATTACTCTCTCGAGCTAATTAGAGGAGCTTGATTAGTCACTCATGACCTATTCTCATTGCATGAGCAACCAATCTAGCCAAATCAAGCACAACATGATAAATCAAGTTTCCCTAAACTAGAAAATGCCTATTTTCATAGAGATCCTAGTCTAGCAACCAAACTTAGTTTATTCCTAGCTTCATCTCTCAATCCTTCACTAGGAATTCCAAATATGCAAGTTAAGTGGTGATCAAGCACCCAACAAACCAAGTAAAACAAGTTTGATCAACAAGTTCAACTCCAAAAGTTGACCCCCTAACTTAGATCTAATATCCAAAGAGTAATTGAAGGTTACATCCCTTCCCCTAGTAAGAAACTATTATGGAAATAAAACAAAACAAAGCTTGAAATAACTTAATCACCATAACCATGGAGGAAAAAGGAAAAATTGCAAATAATCAACTAATAAAGCAAGATCTAAACAAACAAAGCATGAAATAAGCGAGAATAATGGAAGAAAAGAAGAAAATAAACAAAGATTACCAACTTTAAGCTTTCATAAATGAAGAATGGAGATCCAAAAGCTTCAAACTTTCACTTTTCTCTCTCCTAGGGTTTTGCTCTAAACTTGAATGCTAAAACAAGATCTAATCTCTCTCTCTAATATCTAATTAAAAATTGCTTAAGTTAAAATAAGAGGAGTCCCTATTTTATAGTCATAAGAAATAAAACAAAAAATTACAAAACAACCCCCGCATTAAAACAAACAAAGTCATAAAAAGGTTTCCGGAAAAATAAACCCACCCGGGCGGGTGAGATGACCCGAGCACTCGGGTGGCCTGACCCGGGCGGGTCAGACCAACAGGAGTGAAAATTGAGTTTTCCGCAGATTGACCCGGGCAGGTCAGTTGACCCGAGCGCTCGGGTCAGTTTGTAGTTTCGTCAGTTCATTTTCAAATGGCCATATCTCACTCGTTGTTCATCGGAATTGAGCTTGTGACCACTTGTTAGAAAGATATTGAGTCAAACTTTCCTCTCCAACTCGAATCGCTCAAAAATATTTTGTGTGCTGAAAGTTATGGTCATTTGAATTTGACCCTTGTGCGCAAACCCTTCCAAAACTTCTTATATTTGCCCCCAGAACTCGGTTATGCTTCCTTGATACTTCCTTGACCTTCCTCTTCGATTTTAATATTCGGGGTTGTGCAATTGTCCTCCAAGCATGCTCCTAAGTCCTGAAATGAAACAAATCACCCAAAGAAAGTGCATACAAGAAGGAAAATTGCACAAATTAAGGAAATAATTAACAAACTAGCCTAACAAACTCAAAAACAACTATAATACCAACTAAAAACTATCAAAAAATAAAGCAATAAACAAGACATCAAACTCCCCCAAGCTAGATCTTTGCTTGTCCTCAAGCAAAATAGATTAAATCATAAGTAGGAGAATGAAAACTTATTTGAAAACAAAATGAAGAAGAAAGAGGGAAGAAAAAATGAAAAAGGAAGGAAGGATAAAGAATTTACACTAACTCATTTTCGTAGGAATCACGATTGCATTTAGCACATGCAACAAGCTCTTTAAACCCCTAGATCGCTCTAGAGGGCGAGTAGGATCTCACGAGGGTTTCCAAAGAGTTTTCAAACCCACAACTCTAGTTTTTCATCAACAATTTATTCAATCAAATTCAAAAGTAATGCCCAAGTCAACTATCAATGAAATGGTTCACAAGCAAGAATGGAGAGCAACTTTTAAAACAACTAATTTTCAAGTGTACTCATAGGTTATGGGTAGAGAAAGAAACTAATCAAGATTGCAAAATGACACCTAATTAGACTTTTTACTCGCTCATTAGAGAACACCTAGCTATCTAAAAGACTTAGGGCCCTTCAAGTGTTATAGAAGCTCAAACCACTATTCCACCATCCCTAGACACACAAATATGCCTTAGATTTCACTCTACTCAAAACTTTAGAAAAATAGAACTAATTGTGGGAGGCATCCACAAATTGACCTCTTTTATTGGAATTCTTCTACTCTTTTTGCTTTTCATTTTTCTTCATTTTTTTTTTCATTTTTCACGCCTTTTTGATTTGTTTTCGGCTTTTTCTTGTTCCCTTATTATGGGAATTTTTGCTATACAAAAGAGGAGTAACTACTCACTAAAGAGAAACATGATAACTTGTGGCTTTTTGTACCACTTATTACAAACGAAAAGAAGTAAAAACTAAGCTTCTTGTAGAGTTTTGTTTGGGGACATGATGAGCATATCTAGGGACACTAGGGACCAGAGAATTTGAAACTCAATCTATTCAAGCATGAGCAACATTGTAACACCCCAGAATTTCAAAGCGGGAAAGAAAGAAATAATAATAGTATTAATAGGACGATGGCGGAAACATCGTCTTCTGGGAATGTCACTACTACAAGAATAGTGTTTAAATAACTAAGTGATAAAAACAAAGATAAGTAAATACTATAAGTAAATTAATTACTTAGATTATAATCGAAATGAGAAAACTATCTCAAACTAAAGAGAAGTCTAGAACTAAAACCCCCTAATAGATTATTTCTCGCATCTCGGCGAGCCCAAAATCAAAGAAAATCCCCATTAACAAAACTCGCAAAATATAGAACAAATATCCACAATCGGTGGGGAGTAACTAGCGGTTCTCCCGAACAATAGAAATCAAAGCATGATTCGGACATAGATTAATAAGAAAGGAAAGCATAGAGTCAAGTCAACTACAACATGCAGCACTTCCATATAACTCACAAATAACGCAAATGAATAATAAATAGCAAGTGAATTGGATAAAAATAAATAAATCATCTCAAGAGTACTTTTATAAAAATAAAATATAGGTAAAACAAGTTATTGAGTCGAAATCGAACGCCGGTGAATCGCAATTCACTTCCTAAGGTTTGTCGGATCGCAATCTCCGGGTCGTCTATGGGCTTACGTTCCCCACTACCCGTGTCTAAGAATGGCCAAACTCCCGATGCGGGGGTAGAACACGAGAACTCTCGACCTCCTCGGACAACAACAATTAACCCGGGTGTACCCCTAGTTCGCAAACCGGATGGTTGGCATGTTCTTCATCAGGGGACTACATCTATCCCACCGGATATTCTTATCTCAAAATAAAATCATAAATATCATCAAAGTATCATTCATCTCAAAAATATTCGTCAAAAGGGATGCCACCCGGC
This sequence comes from Beta lomatogona, assembly GCA_947646795.1. NCBI lineage: Eukaryota > Viridiplantae > Streptophyta > Magnoliopsida > Caryophyllales > Amaranthaceae > Beta > Beta lomatogona. The sequence goes on from CANSNZ010000090.1 coordinate 190,527, forward strand.
CTTATACCCATAATTCATCAAAAGTAATTTTTCAAAAATCTTCAAAGTAGTAACTTACAAATTTACAACAAATATCTCCAACCACAATACTTTAAACATCACTAAGCATCAACAATGATAGTGAAATAGTTTTTACAGCACTAACAACATCAATCAAAATGCATCACCAATTAACTCCAAGGCTTATTAAATAAATGAATAGTACACAATTAATCATTTTTACATAAATCAAACATAAACATAATGATATCAATAATACTTACAGCAACCTACTAAGCACCAGCATCCAAGAACATAAAAGATCACAAATTATTTCTGATTAACAAGCTCTCAAATAATTTAAAAGAGTATCCCCAATTTCACAACAAAAATCCAATAATAATTATTGAACTAATAAGTTCGAGCAGTAAAATCACAAAAAAATTATCATATGACCCTAATCGCTCTACTGACATGGTACAAATTTTATTTATAATTTTAGGACTCCAAAAGTAATTTTAAAAGTTAATATACAGATTACTCAATAAAGCCAATATAATAACTAAAAATATAAATAAACGCCCAAAAATTACCAACAATTTACACAACATGCATATACAAACGGAAATACATATTATACAAATAAATGAATTTTTCGGCCTCCAGAAATATTTTTCATGATTTATATACTGACAGAAACGAAATTGCAAAAACAGATATATCAATTAAATAAACCAGTACACAGTAGGCAAAAATTATTCTAAGGCATGGAATACATACAAAGCATACATCATGATCTAAGAAAAATAATTTCAGCAATTTTAACATCCGTTTAATAATTATTATGCAATTTAGCCAAAAACGCACAAAACACCAATTAAATCAAATAAATACCAAAAATCATACGAAAATTATTTTTCTCTTTACATTAATCACACAGCATGCATCAAGTATATTCATGTCAAATTTCGTCAATAATTTCATTCAAAAAGTATTTTAAATAATTCCTAGCGTAATAATCTAATACCGAATAATACTCTAATCACTATGGTTCTAAGATAACTACTAGTTACCTGGAACGTCGGGAGGAGAGCTGAGTCTAAAGAGAAAGTTAAGAGCTACGCATAACATCCAATTCCTCTTCTAACCCCAAGGCACAACGAACGAGAATTGAAGCAACCAGTCATTAGGCATTTTCTTCTTGAACGTTGAAAAATCTCATTTCATATTGCTCTGTTCCGACCATGATTCCCGGTGATCAAAAGATCAGATTCTAAATCGCTCCGGTCAGAGTGTAGAACAAGATGTTATAAACGTTTTGACCAAATTTGAAGACGATCCAACGGTTAGATCTCCGGCTACGGTTACTTTCGTGAAGGTGTGATAGGAAAAACCGGGTTGAACTTTTCTATTCTTTTCCTCTTCCTTTTCTCTCTTTCTTTTCTTGAAAAACGGTGAGGGTTAAATGAGAATGATGCTGAACTTCTTTTAATAAAATCAGAATTTTATGGCAAGGAAAAATGAAGGGTTTAGGAGAATGATTAAGGGGTTACAATCTACCAAGAGTCACCAATTAAAAGAAATGAAATAAAAGAGGAGAAACTTCTTCCTTCTCCCTCCCCATAGCCGGCTGTCCAAGCCTAAGTACACCAGGAAGATTTCGGCCCAAGTCATCAAGGTCCATGCATCAAAAGTCCGTCATCGCGATAAATCGATAAATTCCTAAATCGCGCCTAAACTTTGAAAATACTTAATAATGAAAATAACTCTAATAAATTATATTATAATTATAAATATAATAAACACATTAGCACGCCACATGCGATGCAACATTTCATCACCCAAGTCGGTCCAACAACGTTACAATAACGCTACGCGACAAAACAACATCCTAAACGCCTAAACAAATAACGAAATTAATATAACCTTTAAAATAAATAACTAACAACTTAAAATAAATATATATATATAAATATATCACAACATATAAATATATATACACATTTTCACAACACGTTCCAAAATAATCTAAATAATAAATTATTTATTTTTACGAAAAATATCATTTTAATGTAAACAAACACCAAAAGAATAAAGAGTGAAATTTACTGGGGTGTTATAAACATAGTCAAGATTCAAGACTAGGCGTCAATTGAGCATTCATCGGTTTCATTTTGGTCAATTCTAATGCAATCAAGACTAATCACCTCCTAAAGCACCACAACCCAAGCTCACACTCTTCCAAAATGAGCCTCTAAACATATACTCAAAATCCAAGCAAGGAATCCACATATATCATCAACTAGCATCTTCCTTGGGCAAGGAAATCAAAAATTTATTCAAAGCTAGAACTTCTTTTTTGTTTTCTTTGTTTTTCTGTTTTTTTATTTTTTTATTTTTGCTCTTTTTATATTTTTTATTTTAGAACTAAAAACAAAGATTGAAGAAGATGGAAAAGAAAAGGAAAAGAAAGAAAGCTAAAACAAAGAAAGAAGATGAAAAAAAGAAAGAAAATTATTTTTTTAGTTTTTTTTTTTTTAAAACGAGTAAACAAAATACTTCCCCCAAGCTAGCGAATAATTACTCCCCCAAGCTAGAAGAAAGCATTGCCCTCAATGCATGAAGAAGAGAAACAAGGAGGGAGGGGAGGGGAAAGGAAAACCAACATGCCAAACGTGGCTCAAAGTATGCAAAATTAGCACATACAACCAAACTAAAATCAAATGAAAGCTCTCCAAATAATGAAAATTATAAGAAAGAAAGAAAATAAAAGCAATAAATACGGGTTAGCTCCCGAGGGTGCTCTTTTTAAGGTTGATAGCTCAACCGGTATGGAAGTTCATCATGGAGGGTGGAAGGAGTAGTCCTCAAAGTTGCTAGGGAAAATCTTTGAAGTGTCGAGCCATGAGTTTCATTAGTCTATCTTTTGTCATCTTCCATAGCTTGCATTAAATCACACAAAGGGTCATGACATCCATCATAGACCCGATCATGCTCATTCCAAGTCTTGAGGCTCACCACTTCATGACTACATGCATCTATGTGGTCCACATTCTTCATAAGTGAAATCCTATTGGTTTTCTTGGATGCGAACTCCATTTTTCTTTACAAGTGGGAGGAAGCTTAGTATTATTCTTCTTCTTCAACGGGGCTTCGAATACCTTAAACTTTGCTTCTTTCGGATGATAGATGGAAACCTTGTTCACGACTTTCTTGAGGTTGTAAACTTCACCTCCCCTTTCTTGTTAATTTCTTCCTTGATTTCACATCGTGAAAGGGGTCCCTTACCTCATTCAAGGCCTTAAAACTTGATAGATCTTGCTCAAGAGTGTCCATCCGATGCACTTCTTCCATAATGGGGGCTTTCATACTTTTGTTGAATGCAAATTCCATTTTCCATCTCCATTTGTCAAAGTCGTGATATCTACTCTTCATATCCACAAGCACCCCCATGGTGTTTTCAAGAAGGGGTCTTCCCAAGATGAGAGGCACTTGAGAGTCCTCTTCCATCTCCATCACAACAAAATCACAAAGGGATAAAGACTCTCCCTACTTGCATAGGCACATCTTCCCAATTCTCCAAAAGGGACCTTAAGCGAACGATCCGCGATTACTCTTTAGTAGGTTTAAGCTCAAGGGTTGAGCTTTCTTGCAATTGAAAGCGGCATGAGGCTAACACTCACCCCTAGGTCGGCCAATGCTCTTTTTGACTCCAAATCTCTCAGATTCTTACGGGTATAAGAAAGAACTCGGATCTTCTAGTTTTTCGGGAGTTTATTTTGGAGAACCGCACTAACTTCGCCGGTGAGAGCAATAGTAGAGCTTTCCTCAAGTTTAGACTTGTTGGAGAGAAGTTCTTTGAGAAATTTAGCATAGGTAGGCATTTGAGCCATAGCTTGGAGAAATGGAATGTGCACTTGTAGACCTTTCATTACTTGAGGAATTTGATAAACTTGTCATTGAGTTGCCTCTTCATTAACCGTTGAGGATATGGAACCGGAGGAGTGTAGTTCTTCATTGTAAAAGATTTTTTGCTTGATTTCTTAGTTTCAACCACTATAGGAGTTCCATCCTCTTGAACATCTTCCACGATGACTTCTTCAACCTTTTTACCCACTCCACTATCAACATTCTCACTCTCCTTGGAATGACTAACATCATCAAGTTCGGGAATCTTAGGACCCTCATAGTGAGCCCCGGATCTCAAAGTGATGGCTTTAACTTGCTCTGGAATAATGGGTTGGCTAGGAAGTTGGGTGGAAGAGTTTGAAGAGTTGTTGCTCACTTGTTGAGCGCCTTGGGCAAGTTGGGTGTCAATGATCTTATTGTGGGATTTCATTTGTTGGAGAGAAGTGTGTATACGCCCAAACTTTCTATCGTTGTCGGCATTGATTTTTGTTTGTTGGGCTAAGAAAGAATTGGAGAGTGGATTCAAGGGAGGATTATTTTGGTTGATTTGGTTCAAAGGGGCTCTAGGGGGTGGTTGTGTGAATGTTTGTTGGGGATTATGGAATCTGGGCGGTCTAGCTTGGTAAGGTTGGGGTGGTTGGGGGTTCTTCCATCCTCCGCTCGCATTATTATTCCATCTCCCTTGGTTGTTGAAGTTAGGATTTCCCTCGACCTTAGTATTCACCCATGCGACATGGTCCATAGATCCACCACAATAAGAGCTATAGTGGTCCAACCCACCACAAATCTCCAAAGAAAAAGCTTGGGAAGTGCATTGGCTAGGAGATGCCCGACTTACCTTTTCAATTTCTTTGCAAGGGTATCGAGTTTTGCATTGATGTGGTTGATGGCATCGAGGTCATACTTGTCTTTGCTTGCATTCTTCTTGCTTGCGGTTCTAGTAGAATTCCCCCAAGATTAGTGTCTTACTACCTCTTCAATTGTAGGCTCGATAGTGTCAACCAGGAAGCTTTGTTAGTTAGCCTCCCGCGCCGAATCAAGGCTTGCGGGTCATTGGAAGGAGACCATCATAGAAGCTTTGCATAAGCATCCATTGACTATAACCATGGTGAGGACAAGATCTTCGAAGATCCTTGAACCTATCCCAAGCTCCATACAATGTCTCATCCTCCTCTTGAGAGAAATTAGCTATCTTCCTCCTAGCTTCGGAGGTCTTCTCTTGAGAATAGAACTCATCCACAAAGTCGTGGTAACTTGTGCCCAAGTTGTCGAAGAGTCTTACGGAATGGATTGCAACCATTTCTTAGCCTTGCCTACAAGAGAGAAATGAAATAGGTTGAGCCTCAGAAACTCTTGACTCGCATTGTTTTGATTCACCGTGGCACATAGCTCCGAAGTTAGCCGAATGCTCGAAGAGGACACTCATGAGTCATACCCCCATAGGGCTCTTGTTTGATAAATGCGAATCAAATGCGAAGAAAATTCGAAGTTGGCGGTAGTAGTTGGGCGGCGAATACCACTTTTGAATTCAAATGCCTCGGGATGCCCAAAATCTCGTAATGCTCTAGGAGCCTCATCCCACATAGTCTTTAGAAGTAGTGGAGATAGACGACTCTTGTTGAAAACCGGTTGTTCGACGATCGATGGTTGGATCGTAGGTTCCTGGGATTCTCCTTAATTGCCTGCGATGCTATTTTCAAGGTAATGATCGATGGGGATGGTTGGATCGCCCCTCGATCTTCGTGATATACAACTAACAAGTTCAGGAGAATATTAGTAAAAACAACCAAGAGAGTAAACACACGAAAATAAAGAAAAAGACGATGTAGTCTCAAAATTAACCAATTAGCTAATGTTAGTGCTACTTCACCCGCCAACAGCGGCCAAAATTTGGGGGTGTTGTATGCTACGTCCAAATATAACATAAATTTTACCCAAATAGGATAAAGTATGAGATTGAATCCACAAGGAAATCGGGTTAAATCAAGAGTTAATTAGCTAACTACTGATGACCTAAATCGATTTTTTGGATTTTTGAAGTTTGCCAATGATTCTAAAATCTAATCCAACTAGGAGATTTACAAAGTAAACAACAAGCAAGTAAAGGAGATAAAATAAGGTTAAAA
>CANSNZ010000091.1:0-107769 GCA_947646795.1 Beta lomatogona
GAAACTCAAACCAATTTGGTAACCTAATGACCTTCAGTTAATTGAATCAATAATAGTTTTAGGGTGGCCTCCTGTTTAGGTCTAGCCCTAGTTTCTTTTCCTAATAAAAAAAATAATAATAACTTTTTTAAAAGTGGACATACTTTGGATTGAGAGCTTCTTATCCCTCTCTTTTCCATCATTTCCAAAGCCATCTGAAGTCCAAATTTCTAGAACTTTTTCCTATAAATAGGTCTCACCATATCCCCTTTTTGGGACCTTTTCATATCTAGTACACTCAAATACTTCCTCCGTTTCTTTTTACTTGCAACGGTTTGACTTTTACACTATTCATCAACTCTACTTAATTTATCTTTGATGATTTATAGTTAAGGAAAAACATATCCATGTAGGATCTTGTTAGATTCGTTTGAATGTATATTTTCCAAATATCTACTTTTTATAATGTTTATTTATCAGTAATTAAAGATATTGATAGTTGAAAATATGCATTGGCAAGCGTGAAAGTCAAACTGTTGCAAGTAAAAAGAAACAGAGGAAGTATTATCTACTCTGTTAGCTTCAAACTTATAAGCTCCTAAATATTTCAAACACACAACAAAAATATGCGGAATTGAGTATTCAAAACAATTGCTCCATCTGGAAGTCCTTTGTTACTAGACTTCTACTCTACATGATGTAGATTTAAAATTGTGATTGTCCGTATGAACTATATATTATTGGTTTACAATTTTCTATGACATTCTACTTTTTAGAGACTACTCCATCTGTATTTTTTTATCTTTCTCACTTAGAATCTTGACACTATTCACAATTAGAGAGAATCTTTTAGATTTTTCTCAATATATAAGAAAAAATATAGTCATTTGGGGTCTTGTTTGATTCGTCTTAATGAGTACATTATTAATATTCAATTATTATAATTTTTACTAATATGTAATGAAAGATATTTAATGTAGAATAAGTGCATTGAATTTTTACTAATATGTAATGAAAGATATTTAATGTAGAATAAGTGCATTGGCAAACGTGCAAAGTCAAAGTAGGAAAGATAAAAATATACAGAGGGAGTACTTTATTCTTTCAATTGGAAATTGCATGATCAACTTTATATAATTTTTAAACCTGGTCTGCAATGATAAATCATGTTGAATAAGATAATTTGGAAAACCGACTAGATTCTCATTAATGTGATTATTTTAACAAAGTGATCACCAAAATAGATCTTACTATATGCTAGAAAATCGATCTTTTGGATAATAGTCTGTTTCCACAATTAATCGACTTTATGTGCATATTTTTATTGCCAATCAATATATCATTGAATTAAGTTAATAATCTCACCCCCAGATCCGAAATTTTTAAGGTATATTAGTTTTTATTTAAATAAAACTTATTGCCAACTCATTTGGAAAACATAAAGTTTGTAGCTAGCAATTTTAGATGCCTACAAGTATCATGTGTGATCTTGTGGGATTTCGTCTCAATGTCTATATAAAATGTAAAACATTTATAAAATTTTACTTGTACCTAATTAAAGATATCAACGTTATAAGGTGTGCATTGGTAAACGTGCAAAGAGCAAATGGTAGAACTAACGATAAGAAAAAAAGTAGTCCTGTTAACCTACAATTCTCTTTGTTTTTGAATAGTGTCAAGAGTTGAAAAGGGTACATCATATCATGGAACAGAGGGAGTGTAAAACAAGAAACACCAAATATTTTGTGGAATGTGAGCTTAAATTTGTAATTCGAACAAAAGGCTAAATGATCCCAGGAAAAAAGACAAAAGATAATGATCCAATACCTTATATTCTATAAGGGATTGTTTATGCTTGAAGAAAAAAGTGTGATCAACCCATGACCTTAAGGAAAGAATCCCAAACTATAATAATTGCAAAAGTAAGTGGCATAATAAATTGAGATTTGTAACAAGTTGTTGGAGAGTAGCTCTTGACAGGAGCAGGTTTTGGTGGTGAAGGCTTCTTCACAGTGTTGAAGCTATAATGAATAGCGCACACCACATGTGAGTGTCCCACATTGATTAAAGAAGAGAGATGAGTTCACTTTATAATGCAAAGGGGATACTCCCCTTATTGCCATATGGTTTTAAGGTGGAACCTCCTTTGTGTTGTGAACTAGACTCTCTCTCCTTGTGATGGGTGCGGCCCAGGCTCATATTTAACATGGTATCAGAGCCAGGCCCACGACTGGGACCGTTAATTTACTCTGGGCCAATTGAAAAAAGGGACCTCACATGTGAGGGGGAGTGTTGAAGCTATAATGAATAGCGCACACCACATGTGAGTGTCCCACATTGATTAAAGAAGAGAGATGAGTTCACTTTATAATGCAAAGGGGTTACTCCCCTTACGGCCCGTTTGGTTAGATGTCATAAATGGTGGTAATGGTAATGCATTATAGTGTAAATTTGTAAAGGAAATCCCACATCATTACCCATGGTAATGCTACTTGATCCCAAAACATCCATTTTTCTTCCTAAAATCTCATTACCATCCATTACCACTTGGGAAGGTGGTATTGGATGGTAATGAAAATTTATATAGGAAAACCCATATTTTGTGATGAAGTTTCATTACCATGGTCATTGACATGAGAACTTCTTTACAAATTTACACTAAATTACATTACCATTACCACCATTCATGACCACTAACCAAACGGGCCGTTATTGCCATATGGTTTTAAGGTGGAACCTCCTTTGTGTTGTGAACTGGACTCTCTCTCCTTGTGATGGGTACGGCCCAGGCCATATTTAACACACAGTGTGCACATCCCCCCATAGCAGAATCCATTGCCACTAATGAAGTAACGGTATCCGGTCACATTGAGTTCAACCACATCTCTTCCTGCTCCTGTTGTATAATTCCCTAACAAGTGATCGGAGTTGCAGGTTTCATAGTTCGTCTTGTTCACTTCAAGCACACTCATCTGATTCCTATCATACACGAAATCTAAAAGGGATTGGGGGAAAAACAAAACAAGGTCACAAAAGTTGAAAAGTTATGGAGCCCGTATATTAGTACGTTATAAATTCTAGAAAAGGTTATTTCTAATTACATGTTTTCTTTACCATTAGTCACAAAACTTATTCCGTGCAATTGATGCATGGTGTCCAGTCTAGTGAGTAAAGGGGTGTTTAGTAATTGGTTGTTATTTTATTTGGCTAGTTTTGGCAGTTTTTGTTATTGATTGTTTGATTATTCGTTGTTTAAAAACTATTTTGATAAGGCAAAATTGGCCTCAACACCTTGAACTATAGCTCGGGTGCACCCAACACCACCAACTATTGGGTGAGGTGCATTCCGTACCATAAATGAGGCCGGAAACCGGAAATGTTGCCGAAGACGGTGGGTTTTTATGGTACAGACTGCACCGCACCCCTTAGTTGGTGGTACAGACTGCACCCCACCCCGTAATTGGTGGTGTTTAGGCTACTAGCCATAGTTGGTGGTGTTGGATGCACCCGAGCTATAGTTCAGGGTGTTAAAGCCAATTTTGCCATTTGATAATGGTTATTGGTTTTGTGGTTTAATACAAAATGAAAACTAAAGCCAAAAGCTAATGCAAAAGGCATGTAACATAAACTTTCAACTTTTCGCTTAAAAGCTAGCATTTTAGCTAATAAAAAATTTCATTTACCAAATGTTTTTTTTTGTTCGTGTTTGACTACATGAAAATGCCGAAAGCCAAAAACCAAAACCTACAACCAAAAATTATTACATACCAAACAACTCAAGAACGAACTTTGACCATCATTTTTTCTTAATGTATGTTAGTATAAATTATATAAAAAAAATACTTTTATGAAATTACTTGTGTACAGAAAATAGTCAATATATAAAAGATCAAAATTATTAAAGTTTGACTATGAAAGTGAGTTGGAAACAACAAAATATGATTAAATTACTATATGTGAACACATTATTGGCTATGTATAGGGAAGCATTTCAGGTACCTTAAATGATAACGTGGTAGAATATTATAGGTGGTAAAATAATTAGCAGAGTTTGAGAAGTACCTAAAATAAAATTTTAGGTGGTTACAAGAGTTGTGATAGGCGCATTAGGGATGTCAACGGGTAGGATATGGACAGGATCCTCTAGGATCCAGATCTGTTTTCCAAGCATGGATCCAGATCCGACCCTGATCCGTTGGGTAATAAAGTGAGGATCCAGATCCAAATCCATTGGATCCTACGGATCCGGGTCCTAAATGGATCCAAAATGGATCCTAACCTATTTTCTTCAAAAAGACCCTAATTTTCACAATAATTAAAGATTTTAAAGAACAAAACAACGGCATTTAGCATCTTCATTTGCCGATGCTGAAGTAACAAGCATTCAACCTTAATATAACAAATCAAAGCATAAATAACATTAAGAGTTTAACATTAACTTTACCTTTCTAATTATATATTTTAAAAAAATTTAAAAAAGGGGTATGGATCCGAATCTGGGTAATAATATAGGACCCGGTCCAGACCCGTATTTAAAAATTAGGATCCATATCTTACCCGGATCCATACGGTCCAAAATTTGAGGATCCAGATCCACCAAAAAGGGATATGGATCCATGGATCCGGGTAGGGTCCATTACCCATTGACATCTCTAGACGCATATCTCGTATGGGCCAACAGTGTCCATACCGTGGCAAAGTTGTAAATAAATGCTTCTTTTTTTTTTTTTTTTGGTTTTTTACTTATCTATACCCATTAAAAAGCAAGGAGTTCAAGTTAATGTGCTTAAGAATAGTGACGGGACGATTATACCCTCCACTGTTCACTTAACCACCTTCCTGCCATCCGATTGCCACGTGTTTTTTTTCCCGTTAAAGTCGTTAAATCTGTTAGGCGCGTGCCTAAAATTGTTGCTCCTACCTCTTTTTTGCTTTCTCTTTCCTCCGATTTTTCCTCTGAACCCTCCCTCCATCTTCATCATCGTCTCTAACCTAGATAATTCCCTTCATTTTCTCTCTCCTATTTTCTCCCATTTTTACTTCATTTCTCTACACTTGTATTGATTTCTTACTAAATTTTGCAAAGAATATGTGATTTCTTCCCATTTATGAGTTTGGGTAAAGAATATGTCGGCTCACTTGATCGATTTGCTCGGCCACTTGGTTCTCTGTTCAAATGCAGTCTTTTGGTGGTAAGTACAATTGTCTACCTTTGTTTTAATATTTTTTCTTCGTTCCTTGATTTCCTTTAATAAATCTCCTTCCCCTCCTTTTTTCAGATTTTCATTTGCGATATCAATTTTGAATTCTGATGCTAAAGATTAGGGCTTCCTGCCATGGAGATCAATGCTCGTGACTCTATAACGACACAAGAGGTCAGGTCTTATACTTCCCTATCTTCCTAATTTCTTCATTCTCCAATTTTCGGTGTTTTTTCCCTCTCCAGATTCATCTCTATATGTGTTCCATGACTTTAATTTTCCACGTTATTAGAATACCCAGTTACAAATTTTGACAATTTACACTGATTTCCGAAGCTCAATTGATGGATCAAAGCTTGGATTTTTTTTTAGTTAGGGTTCCGTAATTTTGAGGTACAGTTGCTAATTTCTGTATATTGCTGTGTTTTTCGTAATTCTGGGTATTACCCACTTCGTTATTTGAGCAATTTTGTTGTTTACTCAAGTTTATTGAAGGTTTAAGTTTGATCTATATTCTATTGATTATCTTGGTTTAGTATTAAGCAGAATTACAATAAAGTTTCTGACTTTTTAACTATTTCTTTGAGAATTGAGCACACTGGTCTCTGAATTGTACAGTAATTCTGTTTCTTTTTATGTTCAAACTTCCTGAACTAGTGATTTACATATTTTATTCGTATGTCTTTGGCTAAATTAATTATGTTTTTGTTAGTTTGGTTTGTAATTTTATTTAGGAAAAATTAACGTCATGGGGCCCAACTATGAGCGAACATTATTAAAAGGCTCCAACTATTAATTATCCTATGAAGGTCCCAACTTTGATGGGTTGTGACTTTCCTTAGACCCTGCAGGTTGGTTAACATGTTGCAGCAGGTAATAAGTCATGTGAGTTCATTAAAAAGGCACGTGACCTCTCCAGCCCTCATTTTCTCTTCTTTTTTTAAACCCCTTGCCCACCTTGTTCTAACTGTTAATCCTCTGCTTTTTTTTTTTAAGGTTTTGTGACATCGGCGGTGGGGTGGTTGGAAGGGATGTGCCATGTGGGAGCAAGTGAATCCGGTGCTGATGCTGGAGGGAGGTGACAGCGCTGCCGATGCTGGGAAGGGGGGAGGCGGAAAACGTGAAGCCGTTGAGTGTCGGTGTCGGCGCCGGTGCTGGGCAAAATTTGTTCGGACCTTCAACTTTTTCCCTTAATAATTTTGCCTTAAGATCCGAAAATTCTTACTTTCTCTCTCCTCTCTTGTTATGGTACTCGTCAAAATCTTGAACTTTTCATCTTCAAAATGCTGGAATTTTTTTTTTTTGAATTTCCAGAATTGAATTTGATAGTAGAACTTGGATAAATTGTTAGTGGAAATTCGAGGGGAAGAGAGAGAAAGTAAGATAGCTTGAAGATGTTAGTCTCTGAAGGAGAAGTAAATGCTTATGCTTGTGAAGCTTTCGTCAAGTGTGCCCACAAACTATACAACCAAAGACGAAGAAAGTAACACATTACAAGACAAACAAGCTTCTCCAAACCACTGTGAAGCGATGCTATTTTTGTTCCAGATGATCCTGATTCATAAGGACTACATTGACTTTGTCCAGCAATGACGGCGAGAGGGGAGAGACTCGCTTGTGCTGGGTGGTGCGACATCGATTTTTTTCAATTGATTTTTAGATCGATTTTAATCCAATTTGATGATGATAATAATATTATTGATAATAACATAAACAAATAATAATATAATTACAAATAGTAGTCCAGATTTGAGTTGTTTTATGAGAGAGAAATCAAGGTCCTTAACAATGGCGGAATTTCCGCGAGAGGAGAGAGAAAGTAAGGAGATTGCAGAAGAAATAATTAAAGGGAGAAAGCGTTTCTAGGACCCACTCACTATATATGCCTTTAAAAAATATTTTAAAGTTTAATTTCATTAAACTGGGACCCACTCACTATATATGACTGCTTTAGCCAGTTTCTGGTAAACTGGGTCCACGCAAAAATGGGTTATGGCATACTTGGGCCCCCACTGGAATATTGAAAGTTGGTACCTATTAAAGAAAACCGCTAATAGTTCAGCACCATAGTGTCAATGTCTTGGATGCTTGGTGTTTTCTGTGATCTGTTATCTCGTAAATTATGTCCCCTGAGCATGCTACCCATTAAAGAATTTGATGTTGTGTGATAGTTTAGTTACAGAAATTCTGAATTAGATGGTACATCTTGTTTCAGAATTTGTTGATGCCACTGGTGAATGGTGGCTGGACATTGTTTCAGCAAAAAATTCATGATTATATTAACTATGAAATGATCTGAGAGTAGGGGTTTATTTGAATAAAGAAAAATGATTCAAGCTCAAGCACCGACATTCTATAATGCGTTTAGTTTGCATTGTCGTTTGTTTCTGTCTTTTTGTCTTCTTCATTCAATCTTCCATCTCCACTGGTTAGGATTTCTTTGTTTATTTATGTCTAATTTAGTTTTTTTAAAGCTGCCCTTTTTTTAATTAACTAGGTTTTTGTTTTGATGAATCATATTTTTTATTTGATTGATTTTGGTTCAGGTAGTGGAAAGCTAGATCTTTCAACTAAATTAGTCCTAATGGTATCGTTTTCTCTCTCTGATTTCTGGGTTTTGTTCTTTGACATCTCTTTTCAACTGGGTTGTCCATTTTTGGACCCTCATTTTGTATTTGTTGATTTAGTTGAAAGCAAGGTATTTTCTGCTTTTGTTAGTGTGTTTTTTCTTGCTTTTTTTTTAGTATTTTGTTTATGGGTTTTAGTCGTCGAGTTGTGTTAGTGTGAGGTTTTTTAGGTTTCAAGGTTTTAGGAATGGGGTTTAGTTTTAATGGATTGAAATGAACTTGCTACTTGGAATGAATGAAATTGAAAAGCAAAAACAGGAAAAAGGGGTAATGAGAACTTGGTTATAAGGTTAGTTGATTATAGGCTCTCTATTATTGCAATGATAAGCCTGCATATCAGCATATCGAACACGAGACGGGGATGCTTTAGAGGCATTGGGGTTATTGCAAAACTGAGGCTGTATATATGGTAGGGCAGAGCTTCGTTAGAGGCATCGGGGTTATGTTGTTGTTGTTACAATGTGGGAAGGTTATGATTATGAATTTGCTCTAACTGTATTCCTGACTATATCTGAATTGAAATTTAATAGATAGATATATCCATAGAGCTAACATTAAAAAAAAAATATTAAAAGCACTAACATATGCCAACCCGGCCATATACATGAACCAAGTCAACGAGAAATGCATTCATATAAACTGAGCCCAGACTCATATTAGACTTCCCATATGACTAACATCATTAAACTTACCAGTATTCTATTCTAGGGGTACTAACAAGCTAAGTTTAGAGAAATGGGCAAAACCTTTAAGGGAACAAGCCAACGTTCCAAAAACACTATAGTCGACTCTACAAATCTCTTACTTGAGAATTATGAGCATTATATTAAAGATACTGATGTGAGACAAATAATTCCAGATGTGAGATGGCACAAATCAGCACAATAAAGGACAAATTTTATGTGATTAGTAAATATAAACCTGCAAATTTGAGTTAAAGCATTTGGTTATTCGTTTAGGTGCACCATATGGCTTGCATCTTTTTTCCCTTCTTTATTAGTGAATAGAAACTTGCAAATTGTACTTTCATTTTACATGTGAGAGTTATGATCTGTTGTGGATATGAAGGTTGCGTGAGGGTCAAGTTAAGACTGTTGTGTTAGGAATGAGTCCAGGCCTGGGGTTTGGGTTGAGCAGGTGGTGGGGGTTAGGAGGAGAAGAGAGAGGAGGGAGAATATTGCGGTGGTGGTATTAATTTTCGATTTATTGTGAGAGTGTTTGATCTGATGACTTGGTGCATTATTAGTTCATCTAATTAACACACGGAGTGATTGCTTATTTGAAGAATGATTATTCTCTTGCTAAGGACGCCATTGTTGGTTAAAGAGATAAAGCTTAGGTTCAAGAAAGAGAAGGAGGGTTGAATTTTAGGTGGTGGTGTTGGGGTTCAGCAATGGTGGGGCTGGGGTGTTGGCCACTGGTGGGTGGTGGTGGCTTGGTGGATTTTGGGTGGGGTTAGAGTATTGGCTGAGAGAGAAGAGGGGCAACAGCTATGGAAGGGAGGGGAGGAGAGAGGAGAGAGAAGATAAACAATTTAAAAATACAAAACCAAGAAAAAAAAGATTTTTTCACCAATGGAAACGGTCACAAGTAATTCAACTTGTTTGAAATTGATGTGTGCTATAGTTAGACTTACTTAGGAATAATCAAAAGAATGACTTATTTTTAGCGGATGGCTTAAAGATTGACTTAGGGTTTCTTCAAATTGCTGCTAATTGGTACTTTTTTTTATTTGAATTGGAACGATAGTACTATTTCGACGTAAACTAGGTTATAAATTTACTGTTTTAATTAAACAAATAGAAACAATATTTGATAGAGAACGAAGACTAGCTAAGGAAAACGATTTAGTACAAATAACAAATATAGAAAGTTATTCTCCAGAACATAAAACCATTAATGATATCTATAAAAAATTGAAAAAGTTAGAAAGAAAATATGATGAAAAAATGCGAAAAATATATAGAAGAATCTATCAAAATAATACATATTAATACCAAACAAATATTAGACAATGTATACAGAGTAGAAAATAATTTTAATGAAGAAATACAAAATCTTAAACTAAAGTATAATAATAGGTTTGATAAAATAGAAGAACAACTTATAAGTAATCTCAAAGATAACACCGAAATATCTGAAATATAAGAATCAGAGGAAGAAACAATAAATAATACTACAATAGAAGCTTTAACAACTAAAATAAAGAGGCTTGAAGTAAATAATATAGCGGTAAACAACATAGAACAAAATAGTAAGGATTTTAATTCTGAACAATCCAATCAAGAATTTAGATATTCAAACTATGTAGAATCCGATTTTAATTCAGAAAAGGATAAAGAAATTAATGCACTTACAAATGACGATGAATACTATTATATGGAAACAAGTAGAAATTATAAACCTACATTTAGAAAGAAACGATACGATCACCACTATAGAACTAATGACTATATATGGAAATATCGAAGAAAAATAGAAAATGACTATATACCAAAAGATAACCAAACAGGAGAAACTTTAAATTTAGACTGCTCTACAAATGTTGAATTAGATATACAAAATTGGGTAGCTAAAGTAAATACAAAATTAATATAAGCTAAAATACCAGTTAGTATGGCGTCTAATTATATTGAAGGAACAATTACAGGATTAGCTAAAAACTATTTAGCTAATACAGGATTAAAAGATTTAACAGAAATACGAAGTACAAAAATAGAAGGACAAGATATGACGGAATCAACCCAAATGTTGAAAAAATATGAACATGTAATTAGAAGAGAATTTGAAAGCTTAAATACAGACGTAAAACATGCAGAAGCTAAGAAAGAATATAGTAAATCCCAATTATATAATATGGAAATATATTCTATGTGCCCAGAAGATTGAAATAGATACAATTTTGCATTCCAATTAAATTACTATGAATTAGGAACTGAAACACCTAAACACATGGCTGTATTTCGAAAATTATACTTTGAAAAATTAGCAATACCTATAAACACTATGGTGCAAGAAGCATATGCTAAACAACCTAAATTAGGAACCTTAGGAGAACAAATAGCATTTTTACAAACATGGTATAAAAACTATTGTATAGAAGTTAATAACCAAAAGACATTTAGAAAACAAGCTAAAATAAGTAATTGTTGTGAAATATATGAAATACCAAAATTCGGATGTCATAAATTACATAAGAAATATAAAACTAAAAGAACCAAACTTCAGAAAAGAAGATACAAAAGATTCAAACCTTATGGAAAATATAAAAATAGGAAACGAGCAAATAGAAATTACTTTGTCAAAAGAAAAATTTATAAGTATGTTAATAACCCTAAAAAATGTAGATGTTATAATTGTGGCTAGATAGGTCATATAGCGAGAGAATGTAAAACTAAAACAAATAAAAACACTAATAAAAATATAAAAAATATAAATTTTATTGAATTACATATGGCTGAATATGAAATAGGAAAAACTAATATACCACCCGATGAAGAAATATACGTTTTAGGATACGAAACAGATAGTAATGAAATTAATGAAATAATGAGTAGTGCAGAAGAAGATAATACTGAAACTGATAGTAATGGATAAAGAGCTACAAGAAGTTGATCACGACGAAGATATAACCGTACAACATAAAAATCAAAGAGCTAATTTTTATTTACAAAGATATAATAAATTGAAGTATGAAGGATTTACATTGTCACCCAATAAGATAATTGAGAAAAAAATTTGATTTAACTAATTTAACTAAGTATTTTAAAAAGAAAAAGGAAGAATATTTAGTTATAGCTGATAGAGAACATGTTATAAATATAACACAAGTACAAGGCAACACTAAAGTCCCATTAATTACACAAGAAGTACTATATGAAGAGATAGCTAAAATTAACAACGTATTAAGAAATAAACCAATCACATTTAGATTTGTAGAATTAGCAGCTATTGAAATAATAATAAAAGCCTGTTTTAAGGAAGGAATAAATACTCCTTTAGAATTACACTTAGCTGATGATAGAATAAAAGAACCTATAGAACAAGCCATTATAGCACAACTTAAAAGAAATCTTATATATCAAAAGGTAAGATTCATAATCAAACCAAATTATTCAATAAGTCTAACTGACCATAATATAGAAAAGGCATTAGTCCTCTATTGAAAATTAGATGGAATAAACATGACAAATGGATCAAAAGTTATGATAGTACAATGCAAAAATGCAAATATATTAACCAATCAACATTAGGTTTATACTAAAAACAAATTAAGACCAATTACTATAGATCCCCTTTTACTGATCTTATATTACCTATAGAGAAAGGACTAAAATTATATTCTAAACCAAATTATGACGATTTAGAAATAGTGAAAAAACGCTTAAGTATTTCTAGATCCAGAAAAGAACGAGATGAGAACTTACCTATTCAAATAAAATCACAAGAATATTACATAATTATACAAATATGAACAAAAAGTCTAACTGCAAAGATAGATATTCATGCCGAAAGCAATTCAATTCCATTAGAAAATTTGTCAAACCACATAGTAAACATTAATGAAAATTTTAATAGGCTACTAATTCTTACAACAAAGATTGCACTACAAGAAATAAATATTGAATACATTATAACCCTAAACAATAAAATAGTATTAGGAAAAGAATTTATAGACAAGGTTAAACCCTGGAAGATAGAACAAGATTATTTTGAATTTACTTATAATCAAACCCATTCTAAAAATAGAATAATCACTGACTAATACAATACCTAGTCTAAACGAATTAATAAAAATACAAAAACAAATAGAAATAGCTAAGGAAGAAAAAATCTATATAAGTCAGAGACTGCAATACATAATATGTGCAGGATGTCATAACGATAGTATAAGAGTCTTATCTGACAAAGAACAAAAGAAAATAAGAGACATAGAAATATTAGAACAACAAATACGCAAAATGAGAAATGAATTAGCAATCCTTAACATAAGTTAAGAGCTAAAGTAGTTAAAAATAGAGAAGGAATACCAATAGAATGGAAAAAAGCAAAATAGGAGAAGAAATTAAGTTAGTCCAAAAGATGACAACGAAAAAAGAATCCAATAACTTAGAAATCATAGAAATAGGTATATTACATTTAGACAAGCTTACTCCCTTAAAAACCAAATTAGAAGAATTATGTAGTGAAAATCCTTTAGAAAATTGGCATAAACATAAAACTGAAATACAAATAACATTAAAAGACCAAAATAGTATAATATCCCAAAAACCCTTTAATAATACACAACGAGATGAAAAAGAATTTAAAATGCATGTAACAGAACTATTAGCTGGAAAACTAATTAGACCAAGTAATTCTAAACATAGTAGCAGTGCATTTATAGTTAATAATCATTCGGAACAAAAAAGAGGAAAAACAAGAATGGTTATAGATTATAGAATTTAAAATGAAAAAACAATTACATATAATTATCCCATACCAAATAAGATACTCAAAATGAGACAAATACAAGGTAATAATTATTTTTTAAAATTTGATTGTCAAAGTTGTTTTCACCAACTAAAATTAACTGAAGAATCTAAACAGTTAACAGCATTCAAAGTCCCTAATGAATTTTATGAGTGGAATGTTTTACTATTTGGATATAAAAATGCCCCTGGCAGATTTCAAGCGTTTATGGATAAATACTTAAACCAATTGTCAAATTGTGTCGTTTATATTGATGATATACTAATATATTCTAAGACACAAGAAGAATACTATAAATTACTAGAACAGTTTATAGAGGTTATAAAAACCAGTGGTATAGTTTTAAGCAAAAAGAAAATGGAATTATTTAATACACAAATTCTTTATCTTCATCTGGAAAGCTTAGTTTTGGTAATTTGCTAACTAATTCTTTAATTTTTTCTAAATTTTTTTATATCAGTAGCTTCCCATCTAAAATCATAATCTTTCTTTAATTTTTTAGTAAGTGGTTCAGTATATTGTGATAGTTTTGGTATAAATTCTCTAACCTGATTTACTATACCTAGGAATTTTTGTAATTCTTTCTTAGTATTAATCTCCTTTTGGAACTCAATAATTTTCTGGGCTATATGGCCTTGTATTTTTATTCCAGCCTTATCTATTTCAAATCCTAAGAATTCAATTTGTGTTTTAAATAATTCCATTTTCTTTTTGCTTAAAACTATACCACTGGTTTTTATAACCTCTATAAACTATTCTAGTAATTTATAGTGTTCTTCTTGTGTCTTAGAATATATTAGTATATCATCAATATAAACGACATAATTTGACAATTGATTTAAGTATTTATCCATAAACGCTTGAAATCGGCCAGGGGCATTTTTATATCCAAGGGTAAAATATTCCACTCATAGAATCCACTAGGGACTTTGAATGCTGTTAACTGTTTAGATTCTTCAGTTAATTTTAGTTGGTGAAAACCACTTTTACAATCAAATTTTGAAAAATAATTATAACCTTGTTTTTGTCTCATTTTGAGTATCTTATTTGGTATGGGATAATTATATGTAATTGTTTTTTCATTTAAAATTCTATAATCTATAACCATTCTTGTTTTTCCTCTTTTTTGTTCCGAATGATTATTAACTATAAATGCACTGCTACTATGTTTTGAATTACTTGGTCTAATTAGTTTTCCAGCTAATAGTTCTGTTACCAGCATTTTAAATTCTTTTTCATCTCGTTGTGTATTATTAAAGGGTTTTTGGGATATTATATTGTTTTGGTCTTTTAATGTTATTTGTATTTCAGTTTTATGTTTATGCCAATTTTCTAAAGGATTTTCACTACATAATTCTTCTAATTTGGTTTTTAAGGGAGTAAGCTTGTCTAAATGTAATATACCTATTTCTATGATTTCTAAGTTATTGGTTTCTTTTTACGTTGTCATCTTTTGGACTAACTTAGCTTCTTCTCCTATTTTGCATTTTTCCCATTCTATTGGTATTCGTTCTCTATTTTTAACTAGCTTTTAACTTATGTTTACAAGGAGTAAATAATGTGAGAAATTCTTTATCTATACTAAATGGTTTATATTGGTTTCAGAAATTATTTCCTAATATAATATCTTTTTCTACTCATTCAAAGCAATGTACTTTAGGTATAATAAGTATTTTATTCCAAATTTGTATTTTTACATTCGTTTGATAAAGAGTAATTTTACTACTATTATTATTAAAGCCATTTATTTTAAATGGTGTATTTAACCTTTTCCATTTTGGTAAACAGTTTTCTTTCATAATTGTTGGTTGTGCTCCTGTATCTACCATTGGTGTATAATATCTACTTTTATATTCTTCAAAGATTATTTTTATTAGGATATAAATTAAATTACTCATTTTTGTTAAGGATTGCTAATTCATTTCTCATTTTGCGTATTTGTTGTTATAATATTTCTATGTCTCTTATTTTTTTTGGTTCTTTGTCAGATAAGACTCTTATACTATCTTTATGACATCCTGCACATATTATATATTGCAGTCTCTGACTTATATAGATTTTTTCTTCCTTAGCTATTACTATTTGTTTTTGTATTTTTATTAATTCGTTTAGACTAGGTATTGTATTAGTCATTTATTATTCTAGTTTTAGACTGGGTTTGATTATAAGTAAATTCAAAATAATCTTGTTCTATCTTCCAGGGTTTAACCTTGTCTAAAAATTCTTTTCCTAATACTATTTTATTGTTTAGGGTTATAATGTATTCAATATTTATTTCTTGTAGTGCAATCTTTTTTGTAAGAATTATTAGTCTATTAAAATTTTCATTAATGTTTAATATATGGTTTGACAATTTTTCTAATGGAATTGAATTGCTTTCGGCATGAATATCTATTTTTGCAGTTAGACTTTTTGTTCCTATTTGTATAATTATGTAATATTCTTGTGATTTTATTTGAATAGGTAAGTTCTCATCTCGTTCTTTTCTGGATCTAGAAATACTTAAGCGTTTTTTCACTATTTCTAAATCGTCATAATTTGGTTTAGAATATAATTTTAGTCCTTTCTCTATAGGTAATATAAGATCAGTAAAAGGGGGATCTATAGTAATTGGTCTTAATTTTTTTTTAGTATAAACCAAATGTTGATTGGTTAATATATAAGCATTTTTGCATTGTACTGTCATAACTTTTGATCCATTTGTCAGGTTTATTCCATCTAATTTCCAATAGAGGACTAATCCCTTTCCTATATTATGGTCAGTTAGACTTATTGAATAATTTGGTTTGATTATGAATCTTACCTTTTGATATATAAGATTTCCTTTAAGTTGTGCTATAATGGCTTGTTCTATAGGTTGTTTTATTTTGTCATCAGCTAAGTGTAATTCTAAAGGAGTATTTATTCCTTCCTTAAAACAGGCTTTTATTATTATTTCAATAGCCGCTAATTTTAGAAATCTAAATGTGATTGCTTTATTTCTTAATACGTTGTTAATTTTAGCTATTTCTTCATATAGTACTTCCTGTGTAATTAATGGGACTTTAGTGTTGCCTTGTACTTGTGTTATATCTATAACATGTTCTCTATCAGCTATAACTAAATATTCTTCCTTTTTCTTTTTAAAATACTTAGTTAAATTAAATTTTTTCTCAATTATCTTATTGGGTGACAATGTAAATCCTTCATACTTCAATTTATTATATCTTTGAAAGTAAAAAATAGCTCTTTGATTTTTATGTTGTACGGTTATATCTTCGTCGTCATCAACATCTTGTAGCTCTTTATCCATTACTATCAGTTTCAGTATTATCTTTTTCTGCACTACTCATTATTTCATTAATTTCATTACTATCTGTTTCGTATTCTAAAACGTATATTTCTTCATCGGGTGGTATATTTTGTTTTTCCTATTTCATATTCAGCCATTGTAATTCAATAAAATTTACATTTTTTTATATTTTTATTAGTGTTTGCATTTGTTTTAGATTTACATTCTCTCGCTATATGACCTATCTGGCCACAATTATAACATCTACATTTTTTAGGGTTATTAACATACTTATACATTTTTTAGGGTTATTAACATACTTATAAATTTTTCTTTTGACAAAGTAATTTCTATTTGCTCGTTTCCTATTTTTGTATTTTCCATAAGGTTTGAATCTTTTGTATCTTCTTTTCTGAAGTTTGGTTCTTTTAGTTTTATATTTCTTATGTAATTTATGACATCCGAATTTTGGTAAGTATTTCATATCTTTCACAACAATTACTTATTTTAGCTTGTTTTCTAAATGCCTTTTGGTTATTAACTTCTATACAATAGTTTTTATACCATGTTTGTAAAAAGGCTATTTGTTCTCCTAAGGTTCCTAATTTAGGTTGTTTAGCATATGCTTCTTGCACCATAGTGTTTATAGGTATTGGTATATTTTCAAAGTATAATTTTCGAAATACAGCCATTTGTTCAGGTGTTTCAGTTCCTAATTCATAATAATTTAATTGGAATGCACAATTGTATCTATTTAAATCTTCTGGGCACATATAACATATTTCCATATTATATAATTGTGATTTACTATATTCTTTCTTAGCTTCTTCTGCATGTTTTAAGTCTATATTTAAGCTTCCAAATTCTCTTCTAATTACATGTTCATATTTTTTCAACATTTGCTTTGATTCCGTCATATCTTGTCCTTCTATATTGGTACTTCATATTTCTGTTAAATCTTTTAATCCTATATTAGCTAAATAGTTTTTAGCTATTCCTGTAATTGTTCCTTCAATATAATTAGATGCCATACTAACTGGTATTTTAGCTTCTATTAATTTTGTATTTATTTTAGCGACCCAATTTTGTATATCTAATTCAACATTTGTAGAGCAGTCTAAATTTAAAGTTTCTCCTGTTTGGTTATCTTTTGGTATATAGTCATTTCTATTTTTCTTCGATATTTCCATATATAGTCATTAGTTCTATAGTTGTGATCGTATCGTTTCTTTCTAAATGTAGGTTTATAATTTCTACTTGTTTCCATATAATAGTATTCATCGTCATTTGTAAGTGCATTAATTTCTTTATCCTTTTCTGAATTAAAATCGGATTCTACATAGTTTGAATATCTAAATTCTTGACTGGATTGTTCAGAATTAAAATCCTTACTATTTTGTTCTATGTTGTTTACCGCTATATTATTTACTTCAAGCCTCTCTATTTCAGTTGTTAAAGCTTCTATTGTAGTATTATTTATTGTTTCTTCCTCTGATTCTTCTATTTCTGATATTTCGGTGTTATCCTTGAGATTACTTATAAGTTGTTCCTCTATTTTATCAAATCTATTATTATACTTTAGTTTAAGACTTTGTATTTCTTCATTAAATTTATTTTCTACTCTGTATACTTTGTCTAATATTTGTTTGGTATTAATATGTATTATTTTGATAGATTCTTCTATTTTTCTCATTCTTTCATCATATTTTCTTTCTAACTTTTCCAATTTTTATAGATATCATTAATGGTTTTATGTTCTGGAGAATTACTTTCTATATTTGTTATTTGTACTAAATCGTTTTCCTTAGCTAGTCTTCGTTCTCTATCAAATATTGTTTCTAATATCATTTGTTTTCTATCTATTATTAAATAGAAATTTTCCTTCACTAATTTCTGCAAATTGTCTATCTTAATTGGTTCCGTATATTTTAAATGGACCATCAGGGTATCTAATAATTTCTTCGTAAGTGATTTTTTTATTTTTATTTATTATTAAGATTGTTCAATTACTCTTTTATATTCAATTTCTATTCTTTTCTTTAAAAGTAGTTCTGGGAATAACTGTGAATATTCTTTAGTTAATTTCTTTTCTAGAATTTCATAACCTTGTTCCTCTAGTTCTACTGGTACGTTAGTAGTATTACTAGATTCAATTTTATTTTTAGTATTCTTGCTTTCTTTTATTAATTGTATAATTAATAATATATTTGTATTTATTATTTTTAAATTAGTTCCTAAATTTTCTTCTTTTTCTAATCACTCATATGTATAGACTTGGTCTCCTATTTAATGTATATTTGATATAGTCTTTTTGTAAATTTTCAGCTATATGTTCCTGTTCTGTTATTTGTATATTCAGTAGTTCTATTTGGTCATCAAAAGGTTTTAACTCTTTTTCAATTTTGTTATGATTATGATTATTACTTAATGTTGCTCGTTCTAATATTTGTATTTTATTAATGATAGCTATTTGTTTCTGATTTCTTAATTCTAAATTTTTTATATTAGATTGCATAGTTGATATAAAATAGTCATTATTCACTCGTTTTATAGCCTTTTCTATTTGTGACTTAGTTGTCATATATATAACGAATTTTGTAAATCCTTAAGTTCCATTTTTTCTACGAAAAGTTTTGCTATTTTAATTTGTTTTTTCTGTATTAATTTTATTAAGGCATCTCTTGTTTCATTATCGTTTCTTCTAACTGCTTCATATAAATAGTTATCATATTCTTTTATCTTTTCATTTGCGTTTCTAATTCTAAGGTTACAAGATAATTCTCGAAGTGCTATTTTTTCTTTGCAGTTTTGTATTTGTGTTTTCATGATAAATCAAGCAAGTAATCAAACAAGTAAGTAAATAAATATTCTTTTGTATAAACTTCCTTTTAGACTCAATCCCTTTGCTCATAATAAACCTTAATCAGTTAATAATAATTCTATCAGCTTTCATATAAGTACTGCTAATCCGCTTTTCAACCCTTAAGCACTTAAGTAGAATTAAATAAATTCATGCTTTTCAACCTCACCACATAGGTTTTATGCATCACGCCCTCAACGCCTTCTCATTCTTCAACGGCTAAACGGGCTCCTACTACCAATTGTCTCTTGGTTTTTAAACATGATATTACTTAATTGGGAAAAGCATAATTAAGATAGCATACATCTTATATGAAATTATAGAATTATTTTAACAAATCTTAGTTATTATTATTATTATTATTATTATTATTATTATTATTATTATTATTATTATTATTATTATTATTATTATTATTATTATTATTATTATTATTATTCCTGGTGCGAAATTTTTGCAGTCTGAAGTACATAAATGTTGCTATAGTGGCGACTTTGAAGAATGTGACAAACATTATGACAACATTTGGTGTGATTATTATATATTCCGAAGACACCAGAACCAGAAAGTTTGGACTGCAATGTTTTTGATGGTACATAATCAGTTATGCTTGTAGCACTTGGTATTTGCAAGAAAATTCTTAGAAAATATGCGCATGGACTATCACCTCTCAGTAACTTACTATACAAGCTTTGGTGAACATCCATTATTAATGATCATCTCTACCTTTTTACCTTTTTTTGGACCATACAATTATAAGCTGAAATTTGAAAGTAATGACAGTGGGGCGGATCTAAGGGGGGGTCTACCCGGGCCTTGGCCCGCCCCATCATAAAAAATGGTATAAGTATAAAATACTTCAGTAGATGAACAAAAAAATTATGTAGTGGAGTTGGTTTTATTTGAGTTTAATGTAATGGCAGGTGAAGGGTTCAAATCCCCTTGCAAATTATCTTTTATTTTGTCCGCATGCTCTGTTTACTATCTTAGCTGTCACTATTTACTATGGTCAATCTTTCCCATGCTCTTTGTCTCTCATTTTTTTTAACTTCTAAATTACTAGACTGCTAACAATTTTCAGCTACGGACTTCACTATGTTGTCATTATCACAGTTCTTATAATGTTCTTTAATTTTTCTTAATATAATTTGTCTATAAAATGTATTAAATTTAGGGTGTGCTTTTGTCACCTTAAAAAAATTTAGGTTTAATAAATTTTAATAATTTCTCAAATTTATAAAAGAAGCTTTATTAAGTTCCAAATAAGTTTAGACAAATTCATATAAGTTCTAATAATTTTCGATAAGTACGAAAAAAAAAAGTGAAAAAAAGTCACCTTGTAGTATACTCTTTTATTTTCTTCTTACAACAATATTCATGAGACTATGACTCCGTTTATTTGCATTGTTGCTTGGTATGTGTTGGAATCAAAAGGGGAAAACAAAAAATTTGATGGGAGCATAATATATATACATGAGCATAATTACGTATGAATTTTGAGAAATCTTATTAGTTAGAGGAAACAACATTTTTAGTTAAGGACTTAAGGCTCACCCAATATAAAAATCCTAGATCCGCCACTGTGGACTCCATTGCTCTTTCCTAGCTTTAGTAGCTAAAGTATGAGCTGCTTATACCAAATTTCTACTGACTTTAAGATCTTGATGTATCCCATGGATTCTGCCATTTTGAGAATGTCTAGGAGTATTGTCTTTACTCTTTGTTAGCCTTTTCTTGTTCCCCCAGTTCTTTCACTAAGATTGATGAGTCTGTCCAAACAAGTTGTCTGATCCCTATTGCTCTGTGATTTAATGCTATTTTGGAAATATTATTGCTTGTTTGGTTGAATTGGTCAAATCAAATTGGTCAAAAAGTCACCAATTTGACTTTTCCTCATCTTTACATAGACAATTGAGTGTCACAGTAGCTATATGGGTGGAGAGTTTTAGTAACATTCTCATCATTGTAATTGAAATTTCTGGAACATCGACACTGTTTAATGGTTCTTTGGTCTGAAGGCTTTGACTTGATAAACTATCATCAATATATGGGTGGTTGAAGAGTATTATTTCTAAGGCCATTTATCTATATCAACTAGATCTGCCACCAAATTTATGCATGACCCTTATAGTTAGCAGGCCGAGATGTGAATTCCTTACTTCGTTGATGGATATGGTGATTGGTGATGGTTGTATTTTGTTTGCTGTTGAAACTCCATTCTTGACCCATAATATCAAGTTGACTGAATTTTTATGCAACTCCCGTTTATAATTGCTATCACAAGGATTTGGAGTTGATAGTGATCATCAACTATATTATGCCTAGGTTTAGTTACTCATACTTGCAAAAAATAAGAAGAGAAATAAGTAAACTAAGTTAAAACGAATGCCTCAAATCATGAGAAAGAATATTCTTTGAATTCAATTGCTTTGTGTGAGATCTAGCAAATTAGCTTAATTGGGTGAAACATGTATTAATTTGTTTGTAACTATATGCCTACTAATATGTCCTTTTTGGTTCTTGCCGTCTCATGTTTTTTACTTAGAGATGTGAGGTTTATCAAGCTATGCTACACGTCAATGCACATATTAGACTTGAGGTTTGCCTAATCTCAACTTCTTTTATCTATCTGTTAGAGTATACATTATTTAGTTGTATTCCCGATGAACAGTTATAGCTTTGCTTTTTATTAGAGTAAATGAATAGTATCTTGTTGTTTTTGCTTTTCTAGTACTATGTACTGGTGAACTGAATGGACAATCTTATGCTATCTAGATTTTACAAAAATTATGAAATACTTCATGTTTTATGTGAACATGTATTATTTTTCTGGTGTAATAACATGGCGCTTTTCATCAAAAAGGCTGATTATGCTAGAGGGTTGTCAAGATCTTAAAGAGTAACCACAAAACTACTACATGACCGCACAATGTTTCTTTCTCTTTCAATCTCACTTTCATGCTTAATAGTGCATGTTACTTAAAGATCTGCGGTGGAGATCTTTGTCATCCTTGTGCATTAGATGGTAATGGTGCAGGTAGAATGCTTTATGTGTAATTGTATTATGTATTGCTATTGCTGAGCAATTGTTGCTAAGAACTGATTTTGGCCTATATTGAAAGGCTCATCGAACAAAACAAACATCTGAATTATAGTAGGTATAACCTACAAGAGGCGCCACAAGAAGGGGAATTTGGGGAATGGACCACAAAACAGTTTGTGGGTAGTGGGTGTGTCAGAGTTGGTTAAAAAGAATCTCAGTGGTTTGTCTATAAATAAGGGAATTGGGAAATGAGAGAGGTCTTGGAAAATTGTGGGAACTTGGCTGGGAGAGTGAGCCTCTCGAAAGCTCATACTATTTTGTATTTCTCATTTCCTTGCAATACTGAAATTACACCACCTTCCTCTATCTGTTTTCTGTTGATTTTTCTATAATTTTCTTTCTTCCTTCTCTCATTCATCTTCCTTGTTTATCACATTGTATTGAATTGATTGGGTGGTTTGACTTGATTCATGTGAACGGAGTTCACCACACTTGGTATCAGAGCAGCTCGTTTTTGGCTTGGAAAAAAAAATGGCACCACCGGCATCATCGTAGAGGCTGAATCTGTTGGAAGCTCAGATGGCACGTCTACAGGACTCCATTGCTGAACAAATCACGAGTACAGTGAGCTTGGCCACGGATGCAGCCAAGCAAACCATCGCTGACCAGATCACTAGGAGAATGGAGGAAGCGATGAGAAAAAGTAAAGAGGACTTGGATTTGGCGAACTTTTGGTTGGAAGGGAGGATTGATCGAACAAGATAGAATATCGAAGGATACTTAATGGTAATTCGCTCGGAGCAAGAGAAGTTTCAATCAGAGATGAGAACGATGATCTCAACTCTCCAATTAAATCAGGCCCGCAACTCAGAACACGAGATTAGTGAGATTCGAGGGGATGAGATGAATCGTCGAGGAAAACCACCGGAAGAACGTGGAACTCGTAGTCAATTTGGGGTTGGAGGAATTCCGTGTGAGAATGAAGTGTTTGGAGAGGGTGGATCTGGAGGCAGGTCAGGATACGAGTGGGACAGAGGTGGGGGGTACGGTGGTGGAGGAACTTGGAGGCACCGAAAACTAGATATGCCCGGATTTGAAGGCGCGGATCTAGACGGATGGTTCCTGCGAGCCGAGAAGTTTTTCTCATTTTACAGGTTATCGAAAAAGGAGAAATTGGAGGCGGCCGTGGTGGCTATGGAGGCAAAAGCACTCAAGTGGTATCAATAGGAGAATAAGAGAAATCCAATTGACTCTTGGGAAGAGCTGAAGGAATTTGTAATGCAATAATTTCGGCCGATGAATTGCGGATCTCTACACGAACAATGGTTGGCCACAACCCAAACCACCACAGTTCTTGAGTATCGTCGTCGCATCATAGAGATGGCTGCACCCTTGGAGAAGATTCCTGAAGAAATCTTTCTGGGCAAGTTTATTCACGGGCTCAAAGAGGATATCCAAACAGTCATGAGAGTTTTAAACCCATTGACTTTGCAGCAGGCCATAGATTTGGCCCTAAAAATTGAGGAGAAAAATCGGGTCATTGGGCTTAAACACAGCGGGACCAGCTCTTATAAATCCAACACTTATTCCCTTTATAATCGTGGCCCAGCTGCAAATTCTTCTCATTCTTATAGTTATCAGGCTAGCTGTCACAGTCAATTTTTCGATTTTGCTGTGATGGCGCTAAACATCGTTAGCCAGCCTAACTCTCAAGCCTACGGACCCTATGTTCGTTATTTCGGACCTAGCGTGTTTGTTTGCGGAAGCATATAATAATGAAGAAAAATAAACAATGATACTCACAAAAGATAAACACAAGATAGATCCAACAATAATCTTTTATTAATTCTTAAGGCAACCAATAGTTAATCTCTTATGTGTCTGTCTGTCTGATTAGTCAAACATAGGCGCTGCCTATTTATACTAATCAGTGCCCACAATAGCCGAACATGTGCGTGCCTCTTCGCAAGAGTTACCACCAACCGTCGCATCTGATGGTGCGCACATGCCCCGCATGCTCACACCCCTTCGCAGCATCATGTGCCGCGCACAATTCTCTGAGTAACCGTCGGTCATGTGCAGCGCACAAGCCCAAAGCGAAACGACACCGTCGCCCTAGCGCCTGTTCGCGCATATGCGAGCCAAACGCGAAGCGACACCAAGCACCCCTTGGCGTCTGTTCGCGCATGTGCCTCGCACACACCACAACGAATCAGCGCACTAGTTCCCAAGGCACGCGCCATGCACATGACTCCTCCCATAGCACAGCACGGGCGCGTGTGCCTCACGCACGTGGCTTTCCAAGCCACGAACATCACATCACCACCACCAAGCCTTAACCCAACCCCTTAGCCATTATTGGAAGCAAGTTACCATCCACACAAGCCTACGTACACCCGCGTTCACGTCGCAAGCACTAGATGTATCCAAGACCCCCACCCAAGAGCCTGGACTTACTCCAACGATGCCCATAGGCGTCAAGAACTTAGCCAACCATTGCATGCTTTCGCTATGACCGCAACTACACCATAGAGTTACGACGGAGCACCCACCATAGGGTGGCTTGATTCACCATAGGACCAAGACTTACAATGTTTTACCTAACTCACCATAGAGAGAGGACTTACTGGAACATCACCATAGGAGTCCAAATACTTAGTGTCACGCGACAACCAAGATTTAAGTGCTAGTGATCACCGTTGGTCGACTAGCCGCCGATGCCTTCGCAAGACATGGCGTGTCCAAACCGGACACCAAAATTAAGGGTCTTACAAACCTTCCCCACTTAAAGTGTTTGACGACCTCGTCAAACGTACATGGATCCAACACCATGCTCAACTCGGATCCAACACCAAGTTGCCCACCAGATTCGAAATTTGCCCGCGCAAATTAAGAACCTCCGAATGAAACCGTTCATTCCACCAAACCAAAAAAACCCTTCAACCCAATGTCATTTGCTTACATCTCACAAACGACACTGACAAGAAGTTATTGTGATGATTGCACAAAGCCAATCCCGTAAGGCAAAGTCGAACTTACACTCCAAACAGTAGATTCATGCAATCCCCACTCGTTCCCAAGACATTGTGCTAGTCGTTGAACCGCATCAAGGACTTAACACGCCGCCCTAGTACAACCAATGTTGAGAACCATCCCAACACCAAACTCGTCAAGACAACCAAGTCTAGACTAAACAAACCGTCGCATACAACCTGCAAACCAAATATATCCAAGACCTAGTTTTCATCGTCAGCCCCCACTAACGACAAACACCATGCCTTGGCACCAACCACACACAAAAGCAAAGTAGAAATCTGGGGTACGCAGACCCAATTCAATATTACAAACCAAATACAAATTACTAAGCACACCCACACTTAGTTACAAACCAACAAACTGAAAAATGAAATTTTAAAAGCCATAATACATACACATCTTGGCTGTAAAACCAAGTATCACCATGGACAGATTTGGGTCAATTCACACTTCAGCATTTCCACCAGCGTCCATCAACTTCAACGCTCCAATGCTTGGCGAAAGATCTTCTTCTTCAGATGAACCATTACTTCCACCTTCACCCATGATTGCTGCAAGCCTTTGCCGTTTTGGACAGTCCCTCGCGAGATGAGGACCTGTGCAAATGTAGCATCCACTTTCCCATTTCTTTGACTTTTGAGAACCACCATTCCCATCAGAAGTTTCACCCCTTGTATTCGGAAATTTATGCTTTTTTGTATCAGTTTTCTTATCTTTATTCCACTTACTAACGTTATTTTCAAAGGGTAAATCCACCAAAGCTTCAGCCGCAACAATGGCTGCATTCAAATCTTGGACATTCTGCCTCCTTAATTCAATTTGCGCCCAAGGTTTCAAACCCGAAACAAAGTTATGTAATTTATCCTCTTCCGACATTCCAGCGATAGTCAACATTAGGGACATAACATCGGTAACATGCTCACGGATAGTACCCACATGCTTTAATTCCCTTAATTTCCCACGGGCAATCCATGAACCATTACTTGGCAGAAATTGCCTACGCAATTCAGTTTTCATTCCATCCCACGTTGTAACCGCCGTATCACCATCACTGATTTGACGCGATCTCCACCACAATTTTGCGTCACCACTAAGGTACAATGCCGCTAAATCAACCTTTGCACTATCCCTCTTCTTCGAAACTTTAAAATAGTGCTCAACATCCCAAATAAAATTTTCAAGTACCTTCGAATCACGGCTACCGTCATAAGACTTTGGTTCCGGAATTTTGGTGCGATCCGCATTCTGGTTGCCACCACTTGAAGAACCAACCGCCATTTTCAGAACTTTAATTTCATTATGTAATTCTTCCAATGTGGCGCTTTCTTCACCACCGACAGTAGGAGTAAGAATCGCCACTTTGTCAACAAGACCACGTAGCATACCATTCATTTCCGATAGCTGATCGGATAAAAGTTGAATCGAATCTCTTACCGTGTTGACGGGAAGTTCGTCGTTACCACCAACACCCAAGTACGACTCAATACGATCAATTCGAGCCTTTGAATTTCCTCGAGACATGCTTTCCTTTCTGGCTTCCTTTTCCCTTTGTATTTGATGAATTCTACGGAAAAACGCAAGTCTGGTGGGGCTGATCTGTGCCACGACTGATTTCTTCGCAACACACCAACTAAAAACCGCCGACAACCACCGGACAACGGAACTAAAAAGTCCGACTCTGATACCAAAATTGTCATAGTCAATTTTTCGATTTTGTTGTGATGGCGCTAAACATCGTTAGCCAGCCTAACTCTCACGCCTACGGACCCTATGTTCGTTATTTCGGACCTAGCGTGTTTGTTTGCGGAAGCATATAATAATGAAGAGCAATAAACAATGATACTCACAAAAGATAAACACAAGATAGATCCAACAATAATCTTTTATTAATTCTCAAGGCAACCAATAGTTAATCTCTTATGTATCTGTCTGTCTAATTAGTCTAACAAAGGCCCTGCCTATTTATACTAATCAGCGCCCACACTAGCCGAACAGGTGCGTGCCTCTTCGCAAGAGTCACCACCAACCGTCGCATCTGATAGTGCGCACATGCCCCGCATGCTCGCAACCCTTCGCAGCATCATGTGTCGCGCACAATTCGCTGAGTAACCGTCGTTCATGTGCAGCGCACAAGCCCAAAGCGAAACGACACCAAGTCGCCCTAGCGCCTGTTCGCGCATATGCGAGCCAAACGCGAAGCGACACCAAGCACCTCTTGGCGTCTGTTCGCGCATGTGCCTCGCACACACCACAACGAAGCAGCGCACTAGTTCCAAAGGCACGCGCCATGCACATGACTCCTCCCATAGCACAGCACGGGCGCGTGTGCCTCACGCACGTGGCTTTCCAAGCCACGAACAGCACAGCACCACCACCAAGCCTTAACCCAACCCCTTAGCCATTATTGGAAGCAAGTTACCATCCACACAAGCCTACGTACACCCGTGTTCACGTCGCAAGCACTAGATGTATCCAAGACCCCCACCCAAGAGCCTGGACTTACTCCAATGATGCCCATAGGCATTAAGAACTTAGCCAACCATTGCATGCTTTCGCTATGACCGCAACTACACCATAGAGTTACGACGGAGCACCCACCATAGGGTGGCTTGATTCACCATAGGACCAAGACTTACAATGTTTTGCCTAACTCACCATAGAGAGAGGACTTACTGGAACATCACCATAGGAGTCCAAATACTTAGTGTCACGCGACAACCAAGATTTAAGTGCTAGTGATCACCGTTGGTCGACTAGCCGCCGATGCCTTCGCAAGACATGGCGTGTCCAAACCGGACACCAAAATTAAGGGTCTTACACTAGCCCACTAGGGGGAAAGAGTCGGAGTTCTGGTCCAAGTGAATCTCAGGCCTCTGTGAATTCACCTAAATCAATGTTGAATGCTACCAGAAGCTTTGGGGAGATGCGACGACTGACAGAACGAGAATTGCAAGAGAAGAGGACTAAAGGATTATGTTTCAAGTGCAATGAAAAGTGGGGCCCCGGTCACCGGTGCCAGAGAAAGGAATTGAACGTGCTGCTCATGGATGATCTGGAAGATGATGAGCCCGAGGGAGTTTTTGTAACAGCCTAAAATTTTAAGCAGCTTTCTTAATTGGTAATCATGATTATTAGTTTAATTAATGTTTTAAGATCTACTTTATTAGTATTGGGTTTATTGAACTCTTGAAAGATATGATTGAAATCAAGATTGGAATTTTAGCTTAATAATGCCCTTTTGTTTCAAAAAAAAAAAAAAACAAGAAGAAAAGCTAAACTTAGCTCACTTCCTCGTGGCATATAAGGAAAATGCCACCTTTTTGCTTTGTTGTCCAACTATCAAGCCCTTCTCCAAGAATAAAAAAAAATTTGAGGATTCAAACCCCAAAAACCCTCATTTTACCTCCTCACTCTCTCTTACCAGCTCCTTACTCTCGCACTATCACCCTCCCTCATCTCTGTTTGTACTTTCGACCACCACAGTTGGTGTTCGTCACCGCCGATGATCTTATCTCCTTTGCTCTGTTCTTGTCGTTGTGGTCTCACCGGAGCCTTGTCGGTGCTGCTGCTTCTGTCCCGCGTTGTGCGGTTTTGCTGTTATTGGTTGTTCTCTCAGCACTGCAGCCGTCGTGTTGTTGCTATCAGCATTTCGTCGGTGCCTTGGCACCGTCGAAGATGTTGCCTGGAGTTGGTGTTGTGCTCGTTCGTTGCTCTATGTCGTTCCCTCTGTTACTAGTGGTTCTGATTTTCTATTGATCCCAATTTCAAGACTTTTGTTTTACTAAAGGTAAAAGCTTTCTATTCTTCTAATATACTTGAAGAGTTTACTAAAGTTTTAGGCTAAGCTTGTTGTTGGTATTTTACTCTAGTTTCCAAATAGATCAGTTTTGCAATCTTAAGACTTTCGCAAATTCAGTTTATGATTTGACCTTGTGATAGGCCTGTCGCGCACCTAACAAAAATAAATGACCTAACTAACCTCCTAGCTATGTAGTAGGGTAAGTTAGGGTCAATCCCACAGAGAGAAAGTTGTTCTATGATTAGCCCTTAAATAATGGTAAGACTAAATGAGATTAATATCAAGAATAATGGTGGAATAAACTATACTAATCAATATCAAAATAAAAGACTCTAGAGTTAAGTATCCTCACTAGCATGAATTAATAAAATAATAATTCCTACCCCAAACTAGTCAATTAAATGTTCACAAGGAAAAGTACACCCTATAAAATACCATAAACCTCTCCCGAGTATCTATGCCTTCTCTAATATGCACTCAAGCCTACTCCCGTGGAATCATGCAAATTAAAGACATTAAACGCGACACTCTAACTTCCTAACAATCCATTCTACCTACTCACATGGAGAATTTCATGTCCTTAATTGCAATACCCCAATCTGTCAAAATCCAACTCCCATTGTGATCAAGACAATAGAATCATATATAACAATGCTAGTCATCCCTAATCTAGTATTGAAATAGCACAATCAATTAAGCAAGAACAATTAAACAATTAATTCGGGAATTTAAAGAAATAATCATGAATTAATTCATACTAGGGTTCAGCTTAACAATAAATAAAAGAACTACTCAAGCATAATAGAAATAAATAAATAAGTTAAAGAAGAATAATTAAAATTCATAATAGAAAACAAAGGGAAAAGAAGGAGAAAATAAATACTTGAATTGATGGAAAAAAGGTAGAGTATTGAAGAACAATGAAGACCTACAAGTTTCTCTCTCTAACATCTCTCTAGAAACCCTAAAAAGTGTATCTGATGAACTATGCCCGTCATTAAACAAATAAAAGAGTATCTATAACTTCCTAAAATAATAAAACCGACATGAAGCAGACCAACACGGGCGTGTCAATAAGGACACAGACGTGTTGACCTGTAACCATATAAACCAGTATACGAAAATAAGCTACTGCCATAAAGAAATTAGGGCAACACGTGCGTGTCAAAACAGACACGGACGTGTTGACTTGTAACCGTCAGATTTTTCATCTAAACATCGAACAGCTATAGCTTTTGATACAGAGCTTTGATTGGCAAATGTAATATATCGTTGGAAAGCTCTTTACGTCTAGTTTCCAACTCAGTTGGAATCACCTTATTATCATTTTTGTGTCAAATGTTATGAGTAAAATGGTGCAGAGGTGTCATATTTCGCACAAGTACACAAAGTCCTTTGTATCTTCTTCAATTTCAATCCGTTTTGGGCACATGATATGTCGTTTTGAAGGTCATACAAGTGCCTTAATCATCATATCCTTAAAAAGGAGTCTAAAATACCTGAGATTATATCAAAAGAACAAACATCCCGTGAAAGCACCGTAGCTCATAAAAAGAGACCTAAATATGCATAAATACAATGTAAATGCTCTAATACTACATGAAAATGCACCCTAATATGCAACTAAATGATGTTAAAATATGCACCTATTAAACTGCCATAATCTAAACATTTGCTTGTCCTCAAGCAAACCAAAATAATTGACAAGGGAAGAGTAAAATGAACTTTTGTACATGATTTATATGTTCAACCATTCGATCTCCAAGACATGAAATTCGGGCATATGAAAGATATTATAATTATAAGATTATACTAAGATAGACCACAAATCACACCACATATAAATTCATGTAATCGCAACTTGACTCACCATGGCAAACCACAAACCTTTCCCCAAGCTAGACTCAATTAAACTCGATTAACCTCACTTTAGTCGAGCACACTTTGTCTCATGTGTTTATAGGTAATTATTATTTCACTCAAACATATACCAAGTCGACTCAAATGAAGTATTTTTCTTTAAACTCGACTATCATCTCATTCTTCACTTAAAAATGGCAAAAACATGCATATAGATCATGAGGACTTACCAAGGGTTGTAGCGTGGCTAAGGTAAGGGTAGGAAAATATTTGGGAATGTGGTGCTAAAAGCCAACTAGAGGAAATAACAGTTTAACATCTATGACCATTAGATGCAAACGCCACAAAAACTTCTACTAGAAGTATAACAACACACTTCCAACAAATCAAGATAATACCCAACCTTATCAACTCCAACAAACATTATTTCACCTTTTATTCGATCTTTTTTCACTTCACTAGTACAAAAATGTCAATTTACGTGGGACCTGGGACCACCATTTACGTCGGACATCGGTCCGACGGCACAGGTCTCGACGCAAATGAAGGAGACCTTATCTGCATCGGATTAGGACTCGGCGCAAATCGCTAGCTATATGCGTCGGATGAAGAGGTCCATGCGACGCAAATGCTTATTTTTAAGCTAAAAACAATACATTACTAAACAGAAAAAGGGGCCATTTACGTCGGATGAAGGTCAATATGCGACGCAAATAACGCTTATTTGTGTCGCATGTAGTCCTTCATCCGACGCAAATAGGTCTTTTTAATAAAAAAAGAAATTTTTGACATTCACACAAACAAATAAACAGAAACATCCGAAAAAAAATGAAATTCAAAAAAAAAAAAAAAAAAAAAAAACAACAAAGCAATAATTTGTAAAATATATAAACACAAATCTCTCAATAATACAAAAAATCGTATATAACTAATATAATAGAAATACTTGGAAGTATATAAACACAAATCTCTCAACCCACTCATAATTCCATAGTTCTCTAGATTTGTGCATTCCAAATCTGCTAATTGGTCTCCAAATCCTGGAAACGAAAAAGGAAAATTGAGACAGAAAATTAACACAAAAAGGAAAATCGAAAAATTGAAAAATAATACACAACAAAATAATAGATATGGAGAAATTGAAAAAGGATTAAAACGAAAAATCGAAAAAGGAAAAAGAGAAGAAGAAGAATTGGGAACAAAGGAAAACGTTACCTTGCATAATCAAATTGCAAAATTTCAAACATCCCTGAAAATATCAAATTCAGAAAGGGAAAATAAATTTTTAAAAAATCTCCACAAAATTAACGATTTAATCTAAAAAACTACTTATGCTCACTCATAATTCCAATTCATAAAAGAAAGAAAATGACATCAAAATCAATTTTTGACTTACACAACAAAATAACAGCAAATCAAACTCTTCCAGAAATATTGTTGCTAGCAGCAGCAACAGCAGCGGAAGACGCAACACCACCAAGGAAAGTTAACAATCCAGAATTAGGGGCCTCTTGTTAATCCAAAAAGAGATCTTCAGGAACCCTAAACGCACCACGCGCACAAACAAGAAGCAAGCCAGACAAAACAGCAGAGATCAACAATGATCCAACGCTGGTCAAGAAAAAGACGATGACAGTCAAAAGAGAGAGAATCCCAAGCATTTACAGTCGGAGAAGGTGCAGTCGTTCGATGAATGGCGAGATATAATAGTGGAGGTGAAGTTTGAAGAAGAAACAACAAAAGTGATTAGAGATTAGAATGGCGAGAGAGTTGAGAGAGATGAGTTGAGAGAATGGCGAGATCTATCTAGGTTACGTTAGTGATTAGAAGAAAGAGAAGGCAGCAGAAAAAGTGTGATTTTATATCATATATTATCAGCGTCGCACCTTCACCTACCTGCGACACAGATAACAATTTTTTTATTTTGTCATAAAAGAAAGCGGGGTTTAAAAGATGAAAGGCTATGTGCGTCGCATGGGCCATAAGTTCCGACGCACATTGTATCCTCATGCTATCTGCATCGCATGGACACTAAGGTCCGACGCATATCATATACAAAAACTAAGGCCCTAAAACCCATTTGCATCGGATGGGCTTCCAGATCCGACGCAAAACGTTGCATACGCAAAAATTATCTTTCATGATTTGCGTCGAACATTGATCGGGGTCCGACGCATATGAATTTTTTGCGTCGAATGCGGGACACATCCAATGCATATATATCATGATTTGCGCCGGAATCCATGAATTTCCGACGCAAATGATGCTTCTGCGTCGTTTTACCTGTTGTGCGACGCAATTCAGGAGACGCAAATCAACTTTTTTCTACTAGTGCTTCTTTCTTTTTCTTTCAATTTTTCAGAATTATTCTTCACAACTTTTTCATCATTCTTTTCATTTTGCACTTTCACACTATAATTTTAAGCATTTTTTCTTTCAACATATTTTTTCCAATAATTACCGAAAAACCACAAACACAAGCAAAGGCTAGAGGCTTGTAATGTAGGTTGATCAAGAGAATGAGATATCAAAAGCTCAAAATGGGTTAATTAAAGGGAATAATATATATGAAAAGAAAAATGTCTGAAGGCTCAAAACAATAAAAAGAACGCCTCAATCATATCAACACATGCATATGCCACATAAGTCTCAAAGAGTGTCAATGAAAGTTCAAGAGTCATACTTCATGAGGAATATCACACAACAAAAAATAGAAGACTGATGTAGATGTGTCAGTCTATAAGGCTTGAAAAATCCTCACTAGGCTTATGCTTACCGAGTAAAATCCAGTCTTTCTTGGGGAATGCCAACCAACTTTACCACAAACCATTCAAGTGGCAAAACAATCGTACCATGAAGCGGTCAATGAAGTCTAACTCAATCTTGTAAAATTTAACTATAATATCAAAGATATGCCCAAATCTCATGACTTATCAATCTCTTGAATCAAAACATATGTTTCCTGTAATCATAAAAGAATTTCCTAAATTATATGCCATGCATGAATAATGCAACAAATATGCAAAAACTAAACTAATATGCTTCTAATAATAAGCAAGCAATAAACCCTAACTCACTTTCGTAGGAATCACGATTGCACTTAGCATATGCAACAAGCCCTTTAAACCCCTAGGCTGCCCTAGTGGACGAGTAAGGTCTCGTGAAGGTTTTCAGAGTGCATACCCACAAAGCCAAAATATGCAAATATATGCAGAAGAAATAAAATATATAATGAACCTAAACGAAAATGTGTGCAAAGTTATGACCCAAAAAGTAAATCCTCCCCAAGCTAAATAACACATTGTCCTCAATGTGACAAATAATTATAGGGAGGGGAAGGGAAAGGAAAGGAAAACATCCACAACCACATAACAGGATCAACTTCCTCAATCACACAATCAAGTTAAACTAAAATAAATGGCAAAAAGAGATATGACTCTCAAAAACTTAAAGAGAGGGAAAGGAAATAGTATACCAAAAGTGTTGTGGGTGAAAACCCTTAATTGAACCTCTTCACAGAGCATAAGATCAAGTACTTAGAAATTAACCTCAATGAATAATAGGAACTCAACCCCTGAATCACAATTTGCACAAATTTTATAAGTTAGTAATCAAATAAAAAAAAGAAATTCCTAAATCTAAAATTAAAAAGAAAAAGAAATGTTAGAAAACTTGGGTTGCCTCCCAGGAATAGCTCATCAAAGCCCTTAGTAGTTTGTCAAATGCATCTGCATGCATCGCATAGAAAAGCATATAATATACAAAAGAAAATGTAAAATAAATTAGTTCTAATACTCTACATGACCTGTAAATAGGAAAATGA
The DNA here is from genome assembly GCA_947646795.1 of Beta lomatogona. Classification (NCBI taxonomy): domain Eukaryota; kingdom Viridiplantae; phylum Streptophyta; class Magnoliopsida; order Caryophyllales; family Amaranthaceae; genus Beta; species Beta lomatogona. Next base: position 34,972 of record CANSNZ010000091.1, read on the forward strand.
AAGAAACAATTATATTCACAAGAGAAGGAAAAATAAAAAGTATTAGTCTTTTTACATGATCCAACAGGTTGGGAAGAAATCTAATGTACATCAATTACATGATCACAAAAGTCATTCAAAGAGGGAGAAATAAGGAATGGTGGAGGATATAATATAGGGAAAGAAGGAATGAGGTCAAGTTTTTGAGAGAAAGGAACATGAGACTCAAAATCAGTAGGTGGAACCGATAAAGACTCATGAATCACATCACTCTCATCTATAGACTTCTCCAAGAAAGGTTTTTTAACCAAGGGTTCTTCCTCCTTTAAAATATCCATCACATTGATTTTTCCTATGCTTCGATTTTGAGTATAATAATCAAATTCATATTGGGGTGAGGGGGTAAAATCATTCACTAAAATCACATCACAAGACAAAATATCATGAGAAGTAGAGTGACAATTAGAACAATAAGGAGGTGGTGTAATGTAAGTTTGGGGTGAAGCAATTACTCTAGCACATAAAGACATCTCCCACTTATAAGTATCCCTAGCCAACCACTCAAATAAATCCCAACAGTAATCAGGAGATTGGAATAGAAATCCTCTATTAGACATAGATTCTACTACCATCCTAGTTTGTTCATTTAACCCCTCATAAATCACTAGGCACATATCTCGTAATTCAATTCCATGATGAGGACCAATAAAATCACCAAGTCTATGATAATATTTCCAAAACACTTCATTCTCATATTGAGGAAAAGAAAAAATTGCTCTAGAATTACTAGCATGAATTTAGGGTTCACGGATATAATGGTAATTCATAAGAACTCATGTAAAAAATTGGGAGAATTTTCATATGATGCATCAAAACTATAAACATGAGAACCACAAGAATTATGACTATGTTGCCTATCAGAAGAATTATCCCCATCAAAATAATAATATGACTCAATGATGAAAAAAGGAAAAAAAAAATATATTCACAAAAGAAAGCAGAAAAAAATTATATACACTCTAGTCTCACCAACAATAAAAACTAAACAAAACAAACTAACTCCCCGGCAACGGCACCAAAATTTGATAGGCGTGTCGCGCACCTAACAAAAATAAATAACCTAACTAACCTCCTAGCTATGTAGTAGGGTAAGTCAAGGTCGATCCCACAGAGAGAAAGTTGTTCTATGATTAGCCCTTAAATAATGGTAAGACAAAATGAGATTAATATCAAGAATAATGGTGGAACATACTATACTAATCAATATCAAAATAAAAGACTCTAGAGTTAAGTATCCTCACTAGCATGAATTAATAAAATAATAATTCCTACCCCAAACTAGTCAATTAAATGTTCACAAGGAAAAGTACACCCTATAAAATACCATAAACCTCTCCCGAGTATCTATGCCTTCTCTAATATCCACTCAAGCCTACTCCCGTGGAATCATGCAAATTAAAGACATTAAACGCGACACTCTAACTTCCTAACAATCCATTCTACCTAATCCCGTGGAAAATTTCATGTCCTTAATTGAAATACCTAAATCCGTCAAAATCCAACTCCCGTTGTGATCAAGACAATAGAATCATAACAATACTAGTTATCCCTAATCTAGTATAGAAATAGCATAATCAATTAAGCAAGAACAATTAAACAATTAATTCAGGAATTTAAAGAAATAATCATGAATTAATTCATAGTAGGGTTCAACTTAACAATAAATAAAAGAACTACTCAAGCATAATAGAAATAAATAAATAAGTTAGAGAAGAATAACTAAAATTCATAATAGAAAACAAAGGGAAAAGAAGGAGAAAATAAATAATTGAATTGATGGAAAAAAGGTAGAGTATCGAAGAACAATGAAGACCTACAAGTTTCTCTCTCTAACATCTCTCTAGAAACCGTAAAAAGTGTATCTGATGAACTATGCCCGTCATTAAACAAATAAAAGAGTATCTATAACTTCCGAAAATAATAAAACCGACATGAAGCAGACCAACACGGACGTGTCAATAATGACACAGACGTGTTGACCTATAACCATATCAACCAGTATACGAAAATAAGCTCCTGCCTCAAAGAAATCAGGGAAACACGGGCGTGTCAGAACTGACACGGACGTGTTGACTTGTAACCATCAGATTCTTCAGCTCAACTTCGAACAGCTATAGCTTTTGATACGGAGCTTTGTTTGGCACATGTAATATATCATTGGAAAGCTATTCATGTCTAGTTTCCAACCCAGTTAGAATCACCTTATTATTGTTTTTTGTCAAAAGTTATGAGTAAAATGGTGCAGAGGTGTCATATTTCGCACAAGTACACAAAGTCCTTTGCATCTTCTTCGATTCCAATCCGTTTTGGGCACATGATATGTCATTTTGAAGGTCATACAAGTGCCTTAATCATCATGTCCTTAAAAAGGAGTCTAAAGTACCTGAGATTACATCAAAAGAACAAACAACCTGTGAAAGCACCGTAGCTCATAAAAAGAGACCTAAATGTGCATAAATACAATGTAAATGCTCTAATACTACATGAAAATGCACCCTAATATGCAACTAAATGATGTTAGAATATGCACTTATCACCTTGAATTGTTGGTGTTTGAAGCTAGATGAGAATTTATTCCTAAGCTTGATTATTGTAGCAAACGAAATTAGATGAATCATGTATTGGAATTTATCTTTCAAGGTTTAATTTTAATTCATAACCTGATTGAAATTCAGATTTTGGAACATTTGTTTTTTCCCATCATTCTTGTTTGAAATAGGAAATTTGGTTGGTTCATAAAGTGTAAGAATGAAAATGGCTTAATTTATGAGATAGGGTATAAGATATAAGTTGTGGATGTTATGGCGAGTTTATAATACTTGGGTGATGAAGAGTGAGTTATTATGTAGAGTCAGTTTACATGATTCAATTTAGAAGTTGTGATTAACTGTTGTTATTATTCTGAGGTGAACATATGTGGATCTTGAGTATCAATCGAATGAGCGAGATTATAGCCTATTGGAGAATGGCAATGGAGACATATATGTTTCAAGCTAAGATGCAAATCAAGTTTATAATTCTTAGAGATCATGCAAAGGTACACGTTGTCCCTCCACCTTATAATTACACTTGTCCGTGCAACTACAAGTTTTATGAATTTTATGATTTTATTAAAAGAAATTAGAGTTATGACTTGAACATGTTATGAATTTATGATTATAAAGTTCAGCTTGTTTGAAGGTGTGATTCTTAATACTATGTTTTTCTAATTTTCCGGAGTATATGATTTAACTCCAAGTGTTTGATTATATAGAGTTTAGCATTGATTTCCTAATTTCAATTTGAGATATATTTATAAGTTTTGGCTATGGAAGATAGTTTTATTCGGAATTTTGGAGTGAGTAAAGGTTAACCAATGATATCAACTTCTACTACAATAAGTTAATCTTGTTCTGCATTGAAGAATATTTTCTGAAATCTAATAGTATAAGCTAATCAATGACCCACATGTTAAGATATTATATGAAAGTTAAGAATGTCTGATTATAAGTATTTAAGTAATGTCGATATAATTCTCAATATACTTGTAAGAGTATTATAAGTGAGACATTATGAGCGATTTCGTGTGTTTTTCAATAAGTGGTAGACTTAAATCAATGAGATTGATAAGCTTATGGAATGGTATTGAGAAGCCAAGTGTATTGAGATGGTCAAATGTTTCGTGATTCAAGTTATATAAATTCCAAAATATGTACAGGATACAAAGATTTTAAATATGTTGGCTATCAACTTTGAAGAATTTGGACTTGACTTTTTAAAGATATGAGTTAAAGTTCTGACTATAATACAAGATTCCCAGGATATATCTTATAATGAGTTTTGCGTGCTTGGGATTACTTGGGTGATGAAAGCTTCAAGGTTAGAGATTTCAAAAGTAAACTGTTGTTTGGAGATGTTATATATAATACAACTTATGACTTATGGAAGATTTAGCTATATGATGAACTTATGATAATTACTAGAGTTGGCCATAAATCCTTTGGGATATTAGATGGAGTGTAAGTTGATAAGTTATAGAGTAAGCTCTCTGCATCTGTTTTTGTGAAAAAGTAAATGCAAAGATATTTCTAAGTAAGAGAACTTTTGTAACTAAGATATAAAGTTTTGTAAGATTAAATTCTGTTTTGACTTTCTGATTAGTAAGCTACGTTTTGAGCTTCAATTATAATAAGCTTGGACTATATTTCCTTTAAAAGTTCGTATTTGAATGGTTATAGCAAATGAATTTTTGTAAAGGATTGAATTGTACCCAAATGCGATTATGTTATGAAAACTTGATATATTTGATTTGAGAGCTATGGATAAGAGCTCCATAAAATATTGAATTATGAATTATGTATTTTGATTTCGTTTTGTAATGGGAAGAAGCCGTCGGAGCGGTGATGAACAACATTCTGTATTCTGGGGACATGTCCTAAAAAGTCTTGCAAGCAGTACATAACGGAAGAGGGAGACATCCCTTGTAAAAGTTTGGAGAATGCGCCTGGAAGGTAACTCTATTCGTGTTCTCTTCCCTAGTATAATATGATTTCTGATAGAAAGTAGAATATGTATTTGAATATGCAAATTGTTTCGTGAAAAGTTATTTCGAACTCTATTGTCGAAGTAATGTTTTACTCTCCCAAGTCTATAGAAATCATGTGCCAAATATGGGAATGATTTACCAAGAACTCGTTTGGATTTTATGAAAGGAGCTAGCTATGTTGCACATATTTGGATTAGGGGTTATTCTTTTTGAAACACAAAAGTGGGAAACATTGTTATGACATAGAGTATGTCAGATAGGATGGATTTTGGAATATCGTATTAGATCCTATGGAATACTTATGTGGTCTCTCTAAGAGTAAGTGTATATTATTCATTTGTGAGATACTCTTATTACTATTTAAAATGAGTGACATTAAAAATTGTCTATAAGTAATTGTTATATAAATCTTTCATTATGAGTATTTTGTATCTTGATTTCTTGATTTCAAATGGTCTTGTATGATGAACTTAAATCTGTAAATATGCTTTCAGCCACCCGAAAAGATTTTATGGTTGGACAATGTGTTCTCAGTCTCGCTGACTTTGTTCTTGGAACTTGTCCTGGTGGGGGCAGTGTTTATTGTTAGTGACTTTGCAGGAAATATATAAGCGCCAGAATGGATGATGGATCATAGGCGTTATGTGAAATGATATTCCGATAAGCAATGGTGGAGTTTATATAGTTAGCTCAGAAAATTATTATGGCATATTATTGTATAGAACCATTCAGTGTATATATATATATATATATATATATATATATATATATATATATATATATATATATATATATATATATTGAGTTTTTGTATTGTGGGCCTTGAACCACAGGTCTAGGATCGAGATATGAGTTAAGTTTTGCTGCATAGAAATGTAATAAGAGATTTACTTAATGTTAATTAAGACTTGTGAAATTTGAGAATGATTAGCTAGCAGCTCGGGAGTGCGGGTTGTTACAGTTTTAGCCACCAGCGAGCCACCTACGTCCCCAACGAAAGACCTTCCAACAGAGGTATCTCTTAATTCCAACATAAGATCGAAGGGAAAGAGGTGGTAGTGCTTATCGATCCGGGGTCTACACACAATTTTCTATCTCTCACCACCATTGACAAATTGTCGATTCCAATAACAACATCCGCAGGCTTTGGGGTGTCCTTGGGAGATGGTCAAGCAGTCCAAAGGATCGGAGTGTGTAAGGGTGTAATTCTGCAGTTAGATGGAGGAGTTGAGGTGGAGACTCATTTTCTACCATTGGGGCTAGGAAATTCAGATGTCATTTTAGGGGTCCAATGGTTAGAAACGTTGGGTACAGTGATGAGTAATTGGAAAACTCAAGAGATGAGTTTTGTGGTTGATTGAATTCCATTCAAGTTAAAGGGTGATCCATCCTTAGCTGGCCCAAAATTTCACTTCAGGCCATGTTACGTACTTTGCGCAAGGAGGGTGGTGGGTTATGGTTGGAATGTAACCAAGTTGAGAGCTATGAATTGTCACTAGTAGCACTGGGTCAGCAAGTGCAACAAACAATACCACCATTTTTACACAACGTAATTGAGCACCATCAGGGGGTCTTTGTAGTACCAGTGGGGTTACCTCCACAGCAAGGACAAGGACATGCTATAGTGCTCAAGTACCCTATACAGGTTATAGATGAGTTGCTCGATGAGCTGTAGGGGGCCTCAATATATTCTAAACTAGACTTGAAGGCTGGATATCATCAGAATTTGGTGAAGCCTGAAGATACGCATAAGACAACGTTCCCTACTCACGAAGGGCATTACGAGTTCTTGGTAATGCCTTTCGGCCTCACTAATGCCTCGGCGATATTTCAGTCACTAATGAATGAGGTATTTAGACCTTTTTTACGGCATTTTGTGATCCGTACAGATCAACAAAGCTTACGTTACATCACCCAACAACGTGAAATAGGTGTTGAGTTTCAGAGGTTGGTAAGTCAATTGATGGGTTACGATTTTGTGATACAATACAAGCCAGGGGCTGCCAACCGCGTAGCTGATGCGTTGTCACGTAAAACTATGAGGAGCAGTGGAGCTTGGGGCTATGATTTCTATTCATGGCGTGGACTAGAAGGATTTGGAGAGAGCAATAGAACAAGATACTTGGCTGGTCTAGATCAAGAAAGACATTCTAACAGGGGCCAAGTCCCACCAGCACTTTACAATAGTGGATAATGCACTCTTGTTCAAGGGGCGGTATGTCATTCCCACTTCTTCGCCTTTCATGCCCAATATTTTACGCGGGTATCATGATTCACCCATGGGAGGACATGCGAGAGATCTAAAAACTTACTTGAGAATAGCAGCAGAATGGTATTGGCAAGGCATGCACCGCGATACAGCCCACTATGTGCATCATTGCACAATCTGCCAGCAACAAAAAGTGATTAACCAGCAACCAGGAGGTCTCTTGCAACCTTTACCCATTCCATCTTATGTTTGGGATTGTCCATGGATTTTATTGAAGGGTTACCGGTGTCGAAGGGAGTGGATACAATTTTGGTGGTGGTAGATCGGTTATCTAAGTATGCTCATTTCCTGGTTTTGCGGCATCCATTCTCTGCCTTGAACAGTTGTTGAACTTTTCATGAAGGAGATTGTTCGTCTCCATGGGTTTCCTTCCTCTAATGTCTCAGATAGAGACTGCATTTTCATGAGCATATTCTGGAAGGAACTCTTCCGCATTCATGGTACATAACTTAAGAAGAGTACCGCATATCATCCACAAACAGATGGACAATATGAAATTATCAACAGGAGTTTGGAGACGTATTTGCGTTGTTTTGTTGGCGGGCAACCGAAATCGTGGGAAAAATGGTTGGCTTGGGTGGAATTCTCCTACAACACTTCTCCTCATTTTTCTACCAAGATGACCCCTTTTAAGGTCCTTTACGGCAGGAATGCCCCCATTTACTCCGTGTTGCAAAAGGTCACATTCAAGTTGATAGTCTAGATGCCTTATTGCAAGAGCGAGATGCAGTTCTGGATGATCTTCATGTTAACCTGATGCGTGCACAACAAAAAATGATGTTGGCTGCTGATGAGAAGAGAAGGGAGCTTAACTTCATTGTGGGAGATAAGGTGAAGTTACAGCCATATCACCAGAAATATTTGGCCAAACCCCCGTACGAGAAACTTGATGCTCGCTTCTATGGCCCTTTTTCAGTGTTGCATCAAATTGGTCCAGTGGCATATAAGCTACAATTACCAGCCACCAGCAAGATCCATCCCGTATTTCATATTTCTCAACTCAAGAAATATGTGGGTCAGTTACCGGTCTTACCTACCATACATGAACAACCTCCTATGACTTGGAGCTCCTGGTTGAACCGGAAGAATTATTGGAGGCAAAACAAATTAACCAAGGCATCAATACTCGTCTAATGACTTTGATTAAGTGGAAAGGTCTGCCTACCTTTGAAGCTACTTGGGAGGATGTGACTGGACTCAATCACCGTTTTCCTTGGTTCCACCTTGACCTTGAGGACAAGGTGAATCTTTGGGGGGATGGTAATGTGATGAATCACGCACCTCAGCTGATAACGCACAAGAGGCGCCACAAGAAAGGAATTTGGGGAATGGACCACAAAACAGTTAGTGGGTAGTGGGTGTGTCAAAGTTGGTTAAAGAGAATCTCAGTGGTTTGTCTATAAATAAGGGAAGTGGGAAATGAGAGAGTTATTGGAAAATTATGGGAACTTGGCTGGGAGAGAGTGAGCCTCTCGAAAGCTCATACTATTTTGTATTTCTCATTTCCTTGCAAAACTAAAATTACACCACCTTCCTCTATCTGTTTTCTGTTGCTTGTTCTGTAATTTTCTTTCTTCCTTTCTCATTCATCTTCCTTGTTTATCACATTGTGTTGGGTTAGCTGTTTGGGTGGTTTGACTTGATTCAGGTGAACGGAGTTCACCACAGGGGGGGAGAAGGGGGAAGGAGATAGGGAAAGAGGGAGAAAGTTAGAGTTAGAGTTAGAGTTAGAGATAGAGAGAGAGTTGGAGTTAGAGAGACAGAGTTAAAGTTAGAGTTAGAGTGAGAGTTAGAGAGAGAGAGAGAGAGTGAGAGTTAGAGTTAGAGGTAGAGTTAGAGAGTTAGAGTTAGAGTTAGAGTTAGAGTTAGAGAGTTAGGGCGTTGGAGGAGCATGTTATTGAAGTTTTGCCATTAGTTATCTTCTGGTAAATATTAGGGCCTGACGGTAACTTTAAGGGACAAGATAACAGAATGAACACAAAAGTAACCTGAATTGATCAATTTGTTAAAAGTTTAATGCAATTAACCTACATTTTATGTAGATTTGATATATTCTATGACCAACCAAAATCGCCACAAAAACCAAACACGAAAACAACCTGTTCACTGGAATTGCGAGCTTAAGTAAATGGATTTTCTATATTTTGGAATTGGAGAATATGTTCTCCATATTAAAGAAGCAAGACTTTATTTCATTATTTGGGGAAAGCAATTTAATGATCTATTTCCATGCTTTAATCAATGTATGTCATTATCTACCAATATTAACATGCTTATTCTACTTATAGGTCATATACAGATGATCTTATGGTTCTATATTATTATGGCCTAACTTTACATGACAAAATATGTGATCTTGTAATATCAGAGCATGTCTTCACCTTTGAGTCAAAGCTGTAGACATACCCTGAAATGTCCTTGAGTGCAGTCCTGATTGGGGTCATGTGTCTATTTTGAGGAACCTGTGTGTACTATATTTACTGATTTTGACATTCTTTGGCATATGTTTAGAAATATCAAGTGGACGAAGATCAAGAAAGGCCAAATTATAACCGAAATGAAGAGGTTAATTGCTCTTTTGCTCCATTTTGTCACTGTTAGAAGCAATAATTATTTTGGTCTAAAACTTTTCTCCCTTTATATGTGTAGAACGTATAAGGCGAGGGCACTGATGATGGTTGGCAAACTGCCCACAAGAAGCAACACAAACTGCCTTAGAGGGTAAAGCACTACTAATCTAATATTTATTATTATAGATTACACCTTTAAGCCGCATTTATTGAAGAGATTAGTAGAACTGCACCTACTAAGTACCTTTACAAGTACCTTTCAAGCAGGAGTATCTTATCTTCACCGAGAATTACCAGGAGTTCAAGAAAATGCTAACAGACCTCTGGTTCATGCTTTATGGTCGAGGAGGTACTTCTGGATCCTCATCTTCTTTTGAACACGCTTTCGTTGGAGAAATCAAGCAACGTGGTGAACAAGAAGTCTCACGCTTTCAGAACTGACTTCAGGTAATTACTATAATTGTAAGAATTAGGATGTGGGGTTAATAGTACTTACTTTCTTGGTATGCATAGAGATTGGAAAATGCGCATAAAGTGTTCTTCTCTTCTTCTTTTTTCCAGTTTTACCTCGAAGAATCAAAGGGGGGGGGGTTACAGAGTATCAAGATTCAAGGATATATCTTGCCTAGACATGTGCAATTTGTTAGTAATCAGTCCTTTATTTTCTTTTGAAATAAAAAGATAGTGATTTTGAACTATAGAAAAGTGAGAATGTGAGTTCTCTCAGTTGACAACAAGTCATGAATGATTCTATTGATAATCATTTGTCTAAATGAAGCAGTTGATCAATATTTTGGAACTATATTTTTTTTTCTACTAGTAGCTACACTGTTGAAGCACTTGAGTTGCTTTGATGCATATGTGTTTTGAGTTATCTTTTCTTTTCGTGTTTACTTGATTAGTTAATGTGGGGGTGCACTTGATTATGGAATTGAACATGTTTGTTGGCTGGACATGTTCGTGAGCTCTTTTCTCTCCTGATTATGTGTGCGGTTCCGACTTTGGTGGTATTGGACACGGTGCATGTTGGGATTTTTTTAATTTGTTTGTCGAAGATTAAATGTTTTTTTTTCTATTGTGTTACATTTTGTGTTTTTGGGAATTTCAGAAAATGATTAATTAATAAACAAAAGAGAAAATTATGGAGAATAGCTAAATGAATAGATAGAAAAAGAGAGAGGGATAATCAAGGTGAATATATGGACAGTTTAATGGATAAACAAAGAAAAAAGGACATCAAAGAGTGTATATATATATATATATATATATATATATATATATATATATATATATATATATATATATATATATATATATATACATATATATAGAGAGAGATAAAGAGGTATATAGAGAGAAAGGGGGAACGAGAGGGGGAGGGAGAGAGATGGAGATAGATAGAGAGAGAGGAGAGGGTGAGAGGGAGAGAGTAAGAGGAAGAGAGGGGGAGGGGGAGAGATAAAGAGAGAGAGAGAGGGGAGAGATAAAGAGGTATATAGAGAGAAAGGGGGAACGAGAGGGGGAGGGAGAGAGATGGAGATAGAGAGAGAGAGGGAGAGGGTAAGAGGGAGAGAGTAAGAGGAAGAGAGGGGGAGGGGGAGAGATAAAGAGAGAGAAAGGGGGAGGGAGGGGATGGATAGAGGGAAAGAGAGAGGAGGGAAGGAGAGAGAGAGAGAGAGAGAGAGAGAGATAGAGAATTAGAGTTAGAGTTAGAGAGAGAGAAGAGTTAGAGTTAGAGTTAGAGTTAGAGTTAAAGTTAGAGAGAGAGTTAGAGTTAGAGTTAGAGTCAGAGTTAGAGTTAGAGTTAGATAGAGAGAGTAAGAGTTAGAGTTAGAGTTAGAGAGTTAGAGAGTTATAGTTAGAGTTAGAGAGTTAGGGCGTTGGAGGAGCATGTTTAATATCCATTGTATTAAATGATACACTTCCGCCGTTCTTTTGACAAAGATGGAGAGCGAGATTAAGACATTCCACAAAATGGAAGCATTTCACTGAATAAAAATGGGGGAGTAAGCAATTGTAGGAGAATATTTCATTCATTTGTGTTCCTTTTTGGAAAAACATGATGGTAATACGAGGGAAGGGAAGAATTAGTGATAAGGACTCAGAAAGGTATAGAAGAGAAAAGATGAGTTGATGAGAGTTGAGGAAAAGATATGAAGTGTTAGAAGTTGAGGACGAGAGGGAAAAAACAAAGAATATCAAAATGAAAAAGAAATAGTTGAGTTTGGATAGAAGAATAGGGTTGTTCGACCTTGTTTCTTATTAATTAAATATGTGTTCATCAATTAAATTTTGTTGTTTTGTGATTAGTTGCATTTTCTTACTCCAATTTGTTGTTATGAAAAGTAGAAGAAATTAGTGAATTTGACCTCTAAGATGGTGAATTTTGGTTAGGTTTTTGGTCTGATAGTGCAAATTTAGTGCTGCATTATTGTGTGAACTGCTATAAGAATGAAATGAAGTGCCTTAATGCCTTGTGACAATGCTGGGTACCCTATCTTTTATTGTTCATTGCTAAATTCTTGCTAAATCAGGGGTCCTTTTAAGATATTGTGTCAAAATATACCATTATTGATTACCCTCTTTCAACTTTTTATCTCTTAGTTTAGATTTACCTGATGCTGGTTATACCACTAGGTAGTTTCACTTAATTCAGAGTAAGTGGTATGGGGAAGTACAAAAGCAAGCTGTTATTTTGAGAGTACCTATCCCTAGAAATGCAGCATCATTATTAAGGGGAGTCCGCCAAGGTTGTCGTTTCTCCTTTCCTTTTGGGATGGACTTCATTATATTCGCCATGTGGGAAACAGGGATATGCGTGTTTAGAAAATGAAAGTAAGAAAGCTCAGTTCTTTTCCTTTCAGACAAATTCGTAATTAAAAAGAGTTGAATGTGTCACAAATTTGAGTTATGCTTATTTGCTCATAAGCTTGTTTCAAATTACCTGGTAGTATGGCCATCAATGGAAATTTGTAGTGAACTTTGGGATGTTGCTATACCTTTGCATAACCTCTTTGCTGGTGAAGGTTTTTTCTATGCTTATGCCGCACTTATTAAGCTTTACATTTGCCTTGAAATTCAAATCTTATGTTTGCGGCTAACTCAATGGGTAAGGGAATATTGTGATTTATGTTTTACTTTGTTTCTTCCTTTACTCCATGAAGAATGAAACAATTAGGTTTTGCACAACATCACAGTAGATACTACTAGGAACAATTGCAATTATACGCTATCCAATGAACCAAATAAACTTAATTCCCAATAACAAGAAAGGATACATTACATGACTCCATCATTCTCCGTTACAAGCAAGTTGTCCACAATTAACCTTCTTTGTGCTATTGTTAGATTACATTTCCGCATTGTAATAATTGCTTCGAGTTGTTCTATTTCCTCGGCTATTGCTTTTTTTCTAATTTTCTCTACCTTCTTGTAGCTTTAAAACTGCCCCCAAGTAGCTGCTCAACGGAGAAGAATGCAGGATCATCAACTTCTCCATCCTTCATGCTTACCAAAATCCAAGAACTCCTGATTTTTGTGGCTTTTTTTGGGACTAGACAGAAAGATGTGCAACTCTTAGGTTACTATGGTATTGTGTATGCAAGTGCTATGTGTAAGTACAAGTTTTTTTAGTAAACAATAGAATAGTGCAATGTAGGAGAAGAGGAGATGAAAACTATAGAACTATTCATAATAATTGTCGCTTTCTTGGGGGGCCGCTCGCATTAGTTTTCCCTTACCTGATTATGCTTAAACTTAATTTGAATATTACAAATACAATTGCTTAATGATAATAATAATGAATTTATAAATTTTCCCCAACCCTGTGTGACAATGAGAATCAAGTGGTTAAAAATGGTGATATATAGAATACAATTACAAATAACAGTAACCATTAAGATTTGAGGCGAATCAAAGGTAGCAAATCCCCTACCATGAGTGAGATAAATTACAATGAAAGCATTCTAAATTGCATGATTTCATGTGTTTCCTGAAGGTAGGTTGAATTCCTATATGACTGAAGGGAAAGGCGCACTAAGATGCAGTGTATGTCCCCATTTTTTCCTTTTAATTGGCCGTGTATGTGTAAAAACAATCATCATCAAATTGTGTGTTAGGGCTTGCTTTGATCTGGACATATTTCCTAGCATTAAGGATATAATAACACTGTTTTGTGGTATTTGCGAACTATGAAACTGGTCATTGATATCCTTTACATTGGTTATTGAGTGAATCGACTTGGTGTTGATCTTCTTTCCAAAACATTTTCTGACCTTTTCCCTCAATAAATAAAAAAAATGATTTGATCTTCTTTATTTTGTAATATCATTCTTCCTTTCCACTAATTCTCCCCTCTGTTTTGCTGTTTGGTTTGTATGTGATTTGGATTCATTTCAGAAATTTATACTCTTTCTGCTATCCTTGTTAACCCCATGGTTTGTCTTCTACATATTTTGCATGTAGCATATTGTTTTTGCATCTCGATTAAGTTGCTTTTAGATAACTTTCGTTGAGAACTAATAAGGAATACCCAAGTTCAAATTATAACTAAAAAAAGTTGTAATAAGTTTAGACCGATTTAAATAGGTTAAGTTTACGGCTAAGAAGTTCATAAAAGTTAAGTTTAGAGCTAATAAGTTCAAGGCTAATTAGTGCAAATAAGGTGAAGAGAACACAATTTTAGTCCTTGGCTCTCGTTGCATTTTCAACCCTCTATTTGCTGGTTTTAGTGACATAATGTGACTTTAGTAATTGCGCACAAACATATATGAATATAATGTTGAGTACACTTTGGCTTTCTGAATATAATTAATTGACTTTTGCAATTCAAATTGAAACAGATTATACTGAATTTACGGAAACGCAAACAACTATATCGAGTGAAGCATAATAGCATTTTAGGTGCATTATCATAGAACATAGTGCAAAGCAAATCACCGTAAAATTCTAATGTTTTAATATTTCCTTATGTGCAACTTTTAAGCCCGAATGTACATGTTGTAATCAGTAAATATTTTTGTATCAATATAATAGATGGCAGTCATAAAAAGTAGTTCGTACACGAATTATGAAAAGGTACATAAGTAACGGAGATATAATGTGTAGTTATGGCGATCGAGTTGAACATGATTGAAGGGAAAAAGATGGTGGAAATTGAATGAAAATCATTCATAGAGAAGACCAGTTGCGTAAATGCTAACAAGGTCTCTTACGATCATTATAATATAAGACTTGAGAGCTAGCATATGGGGATTTGTTTCTTATAGCTGGACTAGCTGCTACTTTCGCGTTGGTGATGCAAACTCGCTCACCTATTTCATGATTATTTAGATGTTCTTGGCATGGTTGTCTACGTCGAAGAACATCTACAAACCATTATAACAGGCTGACAACCTAGACACGTGAAAATTTGGTCCGTGAAATTGGCATAATTTTCCCCTTAGAGTTAATTGTCGCATCTTATGGACCAATGTCATTCGCTACTAGGTTAAGTTCTTGTAATATATATATATACACCAAGGGCGTTTTAGAGCTAATGCAATCTACTTAGCTTATGTTCTTAACTACCAAGTTATCGCCTTTGTTTTCCCGAAATGGATTATGCTAATGCTTAACATTTAGTTGTCTGCAAATATTTTTGCTACCTTGGGGGGCCGCGCGCGGACCAACAACTAGTGACAACAAAAGTGAGCATTATTAAGATCCAATTCATACACAATAAGATCTAAAACATATAGAACTAGATCTGATTCATACCATATAAGATCTGATGCATATACTACATAATCAAAGTTCATCTGCTCTTATTATATACTGTACAAGATATGATTTATATTGTAACCGATATGATTCATATTATAGGTGATATGAATTGTATGACACCTGATCTGATACAGAAGCCTAATTATACAAATTGAATTGCATGCAAATTTACATACATACATGCATGATCTGATTCACATTATAGTTGATCTGATTCATATAATAGGTCATTTGAGTTCTCTCTTACATGATCAGAGTTATCTAAATTGCCATTAAGTCAACTTTAAAATTTTGTTCCACTTTACTTTTTTTTTGTCTTTTTCTATTAAATTTCTTGCATACCCTGTCATGGACACTGTTCGCCCATACAGGATATGCGCCCATACTTTCTCGTGGTTAAAATGACAACTAAAAAGACAAGTGGATAAATAAGTTGCTAAATAGTGAATATGGGAAGCTATAGTTCTAATTCAATAAAAAATCACTAAAAATGATATTCACTCCGTCCCAGAACAGTCTAAACACTTTCCTTTTATGTTTGTCCACATGATCCCACTATTAATATATTATTTCTTTTACACATCTTTGGTCCACACTCTACCTTTTATCAATAAAAAGTTACTTAACTTTCTCTCTCTTCTAATAAAAAAATATCCCACCAAATCCTATTACATTTACTTTTTAAATAAAATAACAATTGATAACCACACTAGAACTTATCACCTTAAACTACGTGTCCCAGATTTTTTGAGATGGAGGTAGTAATTAATTACTGATGTTTTCAGGTGATGGATAACTTAGCACAAGGTGCATGGCTGTTACTGGCATCGCGATTGAAGATCTCATATGTTTTATATTAGTGCAATTCGTAGGCCGTAGCAATAGCATGTTGGAGAAGTTATTAGTAGTCCCATCATTTATAGCACGTCTATCAGTCTTAGCAGTGGCTTGCTGGAAACCCAGAGTCTTTACTTGATCAGCTTCGGCAGACCGCTTAGCCCCGTTCATCTTTGGATAAGATCGAAATTCATTTCGTTTTCGTTTTGGAATCTCGGACCTTCTATAGCAGTCATGTCAATTCTATCGAAATAAATGATCAACATTACTAGAACTATGTACATTACAAAGTCAACCTTGTATGACAGACTGGACACATCTAAAACATTACAATGACAATTTGATAAATATTTTGTCATCTGACTACAATGAACACCTTGTAAAAAAGGTGTCTTTGGAAATTAATGCATAAATGTAACAAAGACGTACATACAATATTTTTTGAAACTATGGTTTTTAACTAACCCAACTAAGGCCCTTTTCTTTTCGACTTATTTTCAGCAAAAATAAGTAAAAATAAGTTCAGTTCAGCAAAAATAAGTTCAGTTCAGCAAAAATAAGTAAAAATAAGTTCAGTTCAGCAAAAATAAGTAAAAATAAGTTCAGTTCAGCAAAAATAAGTTCAGTTCAGCCAAAATAAGTTCAGTTCAGCAAAAATAAGTTCAGTTCAGTTCAGCCAAAATAAGTTCAGTTCAGCAAAAATATTTTTTATTTTTTATTTACTATTTATTATTCATTAATTATTATTATTATTTATTATTATTTATAATTATTTATTATTTATTATATATTATATATTATTTATTATTCATTATTATTATTATTATTCTAATTATTTATTATTTATTATTTATTATTATTATTATTATTATTATTGTAATTATTAATTATTTATTATTATTTAATATTATTATTATTATTTTATTATTTTATTATTTATTATTTATCATTTATTATTATTTATTATTTATTATCTATTATTTATTATTATTATTATTATTATTATTATTATTATTATTATTATTATTATTATTATTATTATTAAGTTCAGTTCAGCAAAAATAAGTTCAGTTCAGTTCAGCCAAAATAAGTTCAGTTCAGCAAAAATATTTTTTATTTTTTATTTACTATTTATTATTTATTAATTATTATTATTATTAATTATTATTTATAATTATTTATTATTTATTATATATTATATATTATTTATTATTCATTATTATTATTATTATTCTAATTATTTATTATTTATTATTTATTATTATTATTATTATTGTAATTATTTATTATTTATTATTATTTATTATTATTATTATTTTATTATTTTATTATTTATTATTTATCATTTATTATTATTTATTATTTATTATCTATTATTTATTATTATTATTATTATTATTATTTATTTTTTTTCATTATTTTTTAATTTTTTATTATTTTTTATTGTTTATTATTTATTATTATTATTATTTATTATTTATTACTATTTAATTATTATTTATTTATTATTTATTATTTATTATTTATTATTTTTTATTATTTATTATTTATTATTTATTATTTATTATTTATTATTTATTATTTATTATTTATATTTATTGTTATTTATTATTTATTACTTATATTTATTATTATTTATTATCATTTATTACTTATTATTATTAATTATTAATATTATTTTTTATTATTATTATTTTTTATTATTATTTTTTATTTTTTATTTATTATTTATTATTTTTTGTTTTTTTATTATTATTTATTATTATTATTATTATTTATTATTTATTATTTATTATTATTAATATTATTTTTTATGATTTATTTTTTATTATTTATTATTATTAATATTATTTTTTATTATTTATTATTATTGTTTATTATTTATTATTATTATTTATTATTTATTACTATTATTTATTATTTATTATTATTATTATTATTATTTATTATTTTTTATTATTTTTTATTGATTATTTGTTATATAATTTATTATTTATTATTATTATTATTATTTACTATTTGTTATTTATTATTATTATTATTATTATTTATTATTTATTATTTTTATTATTATTTATTATTTATTATTTATTATTATAGAATAATAATAATAATAAGTATTGATAATATTATGTTAATATTTATTGATTATTATAATAATAAGTATTGATAATATTATGTTAATACAATTTAGTTTAGCAAAAATAAGTTCAGTTCAGCCAAAATAAGTTCAGTTCAGCAAAAATAAGTTCAGTTCAGCAAAAATAAGTAAAAATAAGTTTAGTTCAGCAGAAATAAGTAAAAATAAGTTCAGTAGAGCAAAAATAAGTTCAGTTCAGCCAAAATAAAATAAGTTCAGTTCAGCCAAAATAAGTTCAAAAGAACAGGGCCTAACCCAACTATGTATAGGCTAAATTTTCTTTTTAATAATGCAAGTTCAAGTACCTTGAAAAGAGGGGAGAAATTGCAAATCTTAGACTGTTACCTACTACTCAAGCTGAGTAAAATATTAGAAAAGAATCCTATGTATAGGCTATATGTATCAAGTTTATAAACCAATTTATTTGTAATCGAAACATATGATAAAAGAATCCTTTTTAAAGAAAAAAAAGAACAACAGAAAAATTACTATGGTTAGCTTTTCGAAAACACTAGTATAATGATACTCCTAACTCAAAATTTTCAACTCATTAATTGTAGTTCCCACCATTAAACCAAGTGTTCTTGATTTTCTTTTCAAAATAATAGATAACAAAGATATATATATTCCCTTTGCTTCAAAATTAATAGCTAAACCAAATCTTTGATAATGAATTAATGCTAAATCAAAGTATAAAAGAAGCCGGAAAAACCTTTAATTATTGGTACTTTATTTGCAACTTTTTTTATCTTACTCATTTGAGATGTTATTGTTAAAGCACATATTTGTTGACCTTTATATAACAAAAAATCATATTCTTTAATATTTTGTTGGATTTTTCTCAGTGAATAATTTCTTTTTCTTTAGTACTAGTACAAAGATTTAGACTCGACAACACTATTAAAAAACATAAAACGCCTATAAATGGGATTCCAAATATCTACTTATCTAGTGGTCAACACACTCAATACAATACACCGTATCTAATAAATTATCTTTGATGGGTAAAAAACAACCTGGGTGGTTGGGCCTTCCCTCTTTTTAGGCTTCAACCCAGATTCATGATCTTTGAAACGCCCCCTCCCTACTCCCAAAGGTCTACTTGATATCACACTAAAACTTGAATGCTAATCAAACATGAAAAACTAAAGATAAAATCACTTCATGTCGTTTTCTTTTCATTTTCTCAATTGATCAAAAACACTAATGGGACATATTTCATAGCATTAGACAATACCTCATAGGGCAGAAAAAAAGGCCATTATCAATATCTGCACGCAGCAGTCACTTAAGCTACAATACACATAATAAATTAATATTATATGTAAAAGCGCGAAAGTGGTAAACTAATCCCTTAAGTTTGGTCAAAGGTGTGATTTGCCCCCTTAAATTAACTTCACTAAAAGGTGAGGTTAGACCTTAAGTCGTATTTTTATATCATACATAATAAATATACTCATTTAATTATATCTTTTGAGAATTAAAAAAATCTAAAATACATATATTATTCAAACATTATACTTCCACTCTCCAATCTCTCTCCTTACTCCATCTCCCTTCCTAAACACCAACCCTAACCACCACTATCCTAAACTCTGAACTGACGAAGACCACCACCGCACCACCGCTGACGGGTCCACCACAGCACTCTGAATTTCAAACTCCAAATTTGGGGAGAAGAAAATTGAAGTCGAGGTTTGTGGTTTTTTAGATTTGGAAATTGGTTGTGTTGTTGAGTTTTTGAATGTAGATGTTAAAGTTTGGTTCTTTTGTTGTTGAAATGTGCAGGTTACTTGCATGAGTTTTGGTGAAAAGTCTTGATTTTTTTTGGCATGAATTAGATCTTCTATACAAAGATTATCAGACTGATCAAAGTTCAACATCACTACGACACTACCTACTTTGGGTTTTTTTTTCTGTAGGAACGCAAACTAGTAACAACTAAAACAAACTTATCTGAAAATCGTGGCATGAGAAGATCACTGCCCTAAAGTTGAATTTGCCCCGCAACAACACACAGACTCTCAGCAATCAACCTCCAAGGATACACGGTTTCCGCGTTTCCGGTGTTGACAGAAAAGCAGATTGAGAACGATCTTGAATGTTGCAAAGAATAATGGAGGAGTAAGAAAGAGAGGAGAAGATGTGATTGAGTGTTTCTCTCCCCTCAAAGAATCCCAGAACACTAGTATTTATAGGGAGAGGAAAACCAAACGAGATCAGAATATGGCTGAAATCGTGGGAAAAACGGTCAATCAATGGGGATTTTAATGACAGTAAATCATGAGATAAATTAGGAAAAACGATAACATAAAGACAAAGATTAGGGGAAAAATGGTAACTTAAGACTGATAAAATCGGTCATTAAATGCTGACATATTTTTGACCCAAAAAGATAGTTAAATTAAGTTTATTCCCCAAAGCCCAAAGCCAAGCCCAATGGCCCATGGCCCTAGCCCGGACCGGGCGGGCTGCGGCAGCGCGCGTGTGGTAACCACACATCACCACAAACCCACTAAAAGCCTCATTGCTACTTAACTCAAAGGGTAGAGGAAGAGTAAATTTTATAAACCTTACTTTTTCCTTATATTCTTTCAATGTGGGACAAAAGATAAAAAGGACTCTTTATATTCTTTTGAAGCAAACTTAGAGTTTCTACTATAAACTCCAACAATCCCCCACATGATTCAAAAGAAGAAAACATAAAGAAACGGGGCTGAAAAAGATGATTTGGGCAATGGATACTAGGTTTTGAAGTAGCAATGTCTTATGGACTTGAATTGACACTCAGTGCATGCAAATATGTCTTACTGTCGTAATAGGTAGATTGCTCTTTGAACCTTTCACGAGGTTAGCAAACCATAAATGCGCACTCAACCTTTTTTCAAATCAAGAAACGTTCTCGCAATTGTAAGATCGGTGCCCCACAATTAGCCTAGATTCTCATGAATGCTCTAGAGAGCCTAAGCCTTTTGACTCTCATAGGGGATTGGGCGTAACCCCCACATTCACATAGGTAAGTTCATCAAGTTTGTACTGTCACAAACCACCTTAAGTAAGGTATGAACTTATTAAGAGCTGTAAGCTCAACCTTACACATATAATTGTATAATGAAACAAAATACTACATCACTTTTATTAATAGGAATGGTAGTAGTATCAACAACTTGAGTTCTTTTGTGATTTCGTTTGACCCTTTGAACTTAGGAATTTCTAAGAACGGTATTTATCACAATTCACTCCACAATAGGCTTTAAACCCTTTCCTTGTGCTGACTCCAGCACCATTTTTCTACAAAGGCCTTTGGTGAGAGGATCAGCAATATTCCTCTCTGGCTTTACATACTCGAGTGACAACACATTATTTTTAATTAAATTTCTAACTATGGCATGCCTTAAGCGAATATGCCTTCTCTTTCCATTATAGGCTTGATTATTCGCTACCCCAATTGCTGCTTGCGTGTCACAACGCATAGAAACTGATGGAGCTGGCTTCCTCCACAATGGAATATCAGCAACCAAACTCCTTATCCACTCAGCTTCTTGACCTGCTAATTCTAAAGCAATATACTCATATTCCATTGTAGATTTGGCAATACATGTTTGCTTTAGCAAGAGTAAAAACATAATCGCTAGTAGATTGAATTTCATCATTATCCGACACCCAATTAACATCACAAAATCCTTCAACGACACAAGGTGTCCTTTAATAATGCAGACCCCACTTGATAGTGCCTTTTAGATACTTCAACAATCTAATCAAGGCAACCCAATGCTCTTGATTAGGATTCTGAGTATACCTGCTCAATCTATTAACAGCATAAGCTATATCAGGTCTAGTATAATTCATCAAGAACATTACACTACCAATTATTTTTGCATATTGTTCTTGGGATATACTATCACCTTTATTCTTTTTCAAATGAATACTAGAATCATATGGAATTTTCACGGGAATGCAATCAAATTGATCAAACTTCTTTAATATTTTCTCAACACAATACTAGAATCATATGGGGTGTTTCACGTTATAGTAATCTTTATTCCAAGAATAACATCAGCCTCTCCTAAATCCTTCATCTCAAAACAAGAATTTAGGAAATTCTTAGTTGCATTTACTACGTCTATATTGGTCCCAAAGATTAACATATCATCCACATATAGACATAAGAAAACACACAAGCTCGTCAATTTTGGAATAAAACAAGCATCAGAATCATTTACCAAAAAACCATTTGAAGTAATAGTTTGATGAAATTAATCATACCATTGTTTTGGTGCTTGTTTTAAACCATACAAAGATCTAATAAGCTTGCATACCTTGTCCTCTTAACCAGGAACCTCACATCCTTCAGGTTGCTTCATATAGATCTCCTCATTTAACTCACTATTCTAAAAAGCAGTTTTTACATCCATTTGATGTACAATCAAATCATAAATAGATGCAAGTGCAATTAATACTCTAATGGTGGCTACCTTGGTCACTAGAGAATAGGTATCAAAGAAGTCTAAATCGTGTTTTTGGCGATGTCCGCCAACTACAAGTCTAGCCTTATACTTGTCTAAAGACCCATCAGGCTTGCATTTCTTTGTAAAGATCCATCTACTACTTAGGGCCTTACAACCTCTAGGAAGGTCTGACAAAATTCAAGTATTATTACTCATAATAGACTCCATTTCACTGTTAATAGCCTCTAACCAAAAACTTGAGTCTATAGATCTCATGGCCTTAGCATAGGTTCTCGGGTTCTCTTCTAATACAAACGCATTGACATCTTGCTCATCTAGACATTCTTTTTCAGCTAGTAAAATCAGGTCCGGAACTAGACTCAATTCTACCTCTCTTGCTCCTTCTAGGTTCTAAGGTCTCACTAGATGATGCAATGTTATGACGCAATGAAGAATAAGAAGATGCAGCAAACAAGCATGATGGTACACTAACTTTCATAGGAAAAACATGCTCAAAGAATTCAAAATCCTCTGACTCTCTAATAGGACCAAAACCAGAAGCATCCTTAAGAATAAGTCTATATGCAGCACTGTTAGAAGCATAACCAATAAAGATACCATTTACAGTCTAAGGTCCAATCTTACATCTTTGAAAGTCAGGAAGTCCTATTTTACCTAAACACCCCCGCACTTTGAGGTAACCCAAATTAGGCTTAGGGAGTCTTATCTAACTTCTTATGGGGAACTCGGTTAAGAACATATCAAGCAGAATGAATAGCCTCACCCACATGTTAGTAAGCATACCTGAACTAATAAGCATTGCATTCATCATATCCTTAAGAGTCCTATTTTTCCGCTCAGCTATTCCATTTTGTTCGGGTGTATAGGGAGATGTAACCTCATGAATAATCCCATTAGACTCACAAAATTTCTTAAGGGAAACTCCATCATATTCTCCACCCCTATCTGATCTCATCCTTTTAATCTTAAGATCCAATTGGTTCTCAACTTCGGATTTATAAATTAGAAATTTCTCTTCAGCCTCATCCTTAGAACTCAATTAATAAACCTTAGTATAACATGAGAAGTCATCAACAAATGTAATACTACCTCCGTTCCAAATTAAACGCAACAGTTTCCATTTTGGGAAGTTTCAAATTAAATGCAACAATTCCAAATTTTCTACTTTAGGTAAGTTTTTTAGGTGTGAATTTACGGGAATACCCTTAATAAATAATTAAACCATACTTAATTATACCTAATAATCATCTAAACCTCCATCATCATCTCCCTTAAGTTTCTCTCTCTTCACTTCCACCACCTTAGGTTTCTCTCTCCTCACTCCCACCCACCACCACGTTCTCTCTCCTCACGCCCCCCCCCCCGCCGGAATTCGTCCCCACTATTGCCATCACGCCCCCACCGCCGACGTCCGTCCTCTGTCCGTTCCAACTGAAAATCGCCGGCGCTCCATCTTCCTTCGTTCTCTCTCCTCGATTTCTCTCTCTCTCGATCTGCATCTCTCTCTATCCGATCCTTTCTCTGGTCTTCAAGTTGTTGTGGAGGTGGAGTGGGTTTTGATGGCGAGGTCGATTCGGGATTTGGTTGGATTTAGGTGGTGTTGGTGGTGGATTTTGGTGGTGTTGTTGGGGGTTGTGGGGTTGACGGTGATGGGGGTTTCTGGGACTTCGATCTGCAGTTACCGGTGGTAGGAGTGGTGGTTTTCAGTTGGGGTTTTATTGTGGTGGTGGTTGATCTTTTTTTTTTGTGGGTGGATGTAAGGCTGGTGGTTGGCGATGGTTTGTACTTGTAGTTTTTAGTGTGGTTGCTGGCAGTGGTAGTGGCGGTGTGTGGGTACTGGCAGTGGCGGTGGTGGTGGTTTTGTTGTGGGTGGATGTAAGGCTGGTGGTTGGCGGTGGTCGGTGCTGGCAGTGGCGGTGTTAGTGGTGGTTGCTGACGGTTTTTTCTTTTTGGACCCACCTTATCTCTCCACTTAAACTTAATCACAATACCCCTCCCTTTTTTTAATCACCCCCTAAGAAATTTCAACTAGGAGTCCGTGCCCCCTAAATTGTTGCGTTTAATTCGGAACGGAGGTAGTATAATACTTCTTTCCTCCCCTACTCATGGAATTCTTAAAGTCACCTAAGTCACTATGGACTAACTCTAATAAAGTAGAGGAACGTGATACACTTTTGTTGAATGCTTTCTTAAGGTGCTTAGCTTCTACAGATACTTCACATTTCTCAAAAGATGTATTGCTAAAGTCAGGAATAAGACTAAGTTGTTTCAGCCTTTTAACAGATGCAACATTCACATGACCTAGTCTAGAATGCCATAAAGAAACAGACTCAGCAATATAAACGAAAGCAGTAGAGTTCTTATTATCAATAACAACATCCAAAATAAAAAGTCCAGCATTAAAAAAGCCTTTACCCACAAAAGCACCATTTCTGGTTAATACAAGTTTATCAGATTCAAAAGCTAACTTGGTCCCAGCTTTGTTTAAAAGAGAACCAGAAATGAGGTTTTTGCGGATGTCAGGGACATGCAAAACATTCTACAAAGCAATGGTTTTGCCGGAAGTTAATTTCAGGAAAACCTTTCCTTTGCCTAGAATACTCACAGTGCTTGAGTTGCCCATGAAGACGCATTATCCTTCTAAAACTTTGTTGTAGTCCTGGAACATCTCCTTGTTGGCGCAAATGTGACGGGTTGCACCAGTGTCCACGATCCATTCGGAAACATTGCTTACCAGATTAACGTCAGACACCACAGCAGCAATGATGTCATCTTCAACAAGGTTGGCTTGAGCTTTGTTGTCTTTTTCTTTGTTTGGAGCTTCCTTTCTATGACGACAATCCTTGGCAGCATGCCCATACTTAGCACAAGCGAAGCAACTTCCCTTAAACTGACCTTTTCCCTTGAAGTTGTTATAGTTCTGCCTTGTACCATGAAACTGATTTGTACCCTTACCTTTTGGTCCTTTACTTGCAGCAACTTTATTTTCTGCAAGATTAGCAGAAGAGGAAGAATGATCAACTGGTTTCCCTTTGATTTGGATACGGTTCTGCTCCTTAATCTTAATGTGGGAAACTAATTCTTGAAGGGTAAAGTCTTTCTGCCTATGTTTCAAGGAATGAACAAAATTTTCCCAGGAAGGAGGTAAATTCTCAAGTAAACAATTGGCTTGAAACATATCAGGAATTGTCATTCCCTCAGCCACAATATCAGCACACAAATGTTCATACTCATGAACTTGATCTAGCACAGGTTTATCATCAGACATAGAAAACTTCATCCAACGAGTACAAGCATATTTCTTAGTCCCAAAATCATCAGTACCATATTTAGCATTCAAAGCATCCCAAATATCCTTAGCATTTTTCGACTTACTATAAATCATGTAAAGGGAAGAAGTCACATAATGCAGTAACATCCCACGACAAGTCTTATTATCTTTCACAAAATCCCTAACAGAATTCTCAAGAGCAGCAACAGCAGACAAACAATAATCAACCCCCAATTTGACCCAAGAAAATTTCCATCTTATCAGACCACATCTTATAATTTTTCCCATCAAACGGATCTAACTTAGACATATCAGGGACAAAGGGATTGGTAATAGGGACATCATTAAGAATACGTACATAATCGTCACGAATTTCACCAGCCATAGTTCCGTAAAACAGATACAAAAAATTCAACTTTAGAATGTAGGAACGTAAACTGGTAACAACTAAAACAAACTTATCGGAAAACCGTGGCGTGAGAAGATCACTGCCCTAAAGTTGAATTTGCCCCGCAACAACACACAAACTCTCAGCAATCAACCTCTAGGGATACACGGTTTCTGCGTTTCCGGTGTTCACAGAAAAGCGGATTGAGAACGATCTTGAATTTTGCCTAGAATAATGGAGGAGTAAGAAAGAGAAGAGAAGATGTAAATGAGTGTTTCTCTCCCCTCAAAGAATCCAAGAACACTGGTATTTTTGGGGAGAGGAAAACCAAACGAGATCATAATATGGCTGAAATCGTGGGAAAAAATGGTCAATCAATGGGGATTTTAATGGTAGTAAATCTGGAGAAAAATTAGGAAAAGCGGTAACATAAAGAGAGAGATTAGGGGAAAACGGTAACTTAAGACTGATAAAATAGGTCATTAAATGCAGATAGATTTTTGACCCAAAAAGATAGTTAAGTTTATACCCCAAAGCCCATGGCCCATGACCCTGGCCCGGATCGGGCGGGCGGCGGCGGCGCGCGTGTGGTAACCACACATCACCATAAACCCACTAAAAGGCTCATTGCTACTCAACTCAAAGGGTAGAGGAAGAGTAAATGTTATAAACCTTACTCTTCCCTTATATTCTTTCAATGTGGGACAAAAGATAAAAAGGACTCTTTATATTCTTTTGAAACAAACTTAGAGTTTCTACTATAAATTCCAACATTTTCTACTGGGAAAACTTCTGGACTTTAGCTTTTTTAAAGGTTTTTAATTCTTTACCTTTTTTTTGGTTTGGTGGTGGTTATGGATGGTTGTACTGGTTGTTGTGGTGGTGCTGAGTAGGCTGGGTGGTGGTTGTGGTCCGACTGGCCGGCTAGGGGTGGTGGTACTGAGTAAGTTGGAATGCAGGTGGTGGTTGTGGAGGTGGGAGTGAGCGGATAGATGGACAACAAAAGCCATGAAGATAGATATTAAAGCAAATACGTATAAGAATCATTGTATTGTTAATGTGTAATTTCTTTTATGAATTAGTATTGGAGAAATTGGAATGATATTTTATTTTAGTGTCTAATCTCACCTTTTAGTTATGTTATGGGGGGTTAAACCTCACATTTGTAAATTGAGGGGTCTATTCTCACCTTTGAGCAAACTTAACGGGTGCTTTCACCACTTTCGCGTATGTAAATAAAGGGTATATAGAAGGGATTCCCTCAAAAAAAATAGATTGGATTTTTTATAGTATTAGGTCTGTAATATATCATCACATTTACTTTTCCTACAATATTACACTAATAGAACCAACTATTTGTGCAAAGCATATGGAAGAATTATCAAGCTAACCTTGGCCTAGTGGTAATTTGAAAGAACCTTCCAACCTCAATGGGGGGTTCAATCCCCATTACGGGCACTTTGGGATAGGGTTTCCCCTTACCATCCCCCACTCTCAAAGTGATAAACCTAGATCAGATTAACCTACGAGAGATTCCAGTCTAGTTGGACCCTTCATCTTACCATGGATCCCCAGTGGAGGCCAAAACAAAAATTTTATATGGATGAAATTTTTGATTATCTATTCCACTTTACACATACAAGATACATTTAAATCAAAAAGAGGCTAGAGATCAGGAGAGAGATGAATTACAGAGCTAGTCTTCGAGATAAAAATGTTTGTCTTTAGCCCAAACAGTGTAGTTAACATTGCTAGTCCAACCTCTCATATAATTTCCAACAAGATAACGTTTTGTAGTTACTTGAGGTAGCAATGTAGCATAACCACCATCAACGTGCACGCAACCGTCGCGACGAGAGGTGGAAACCTCATCGCTGCTGCCACTCTCACCATTAGTACGTACAGCCTCACCTTAGCTTCTTCCGATCCTCTCTTGGTTCCTCCAATATATCACTCTTTTAGACGGACAATAAGTATGTACTATGTTATAATGGGTTTTATAATTATATACATATGTGACGGTAAATGAAAAGGGAGATAAAAAGTGAGAAGAGAAGATGTTCAAGCTAATGAGCTTTATGGGGATCACATGCGGATGAGTTGTCATTTGATTCACCTGAACTTATGATATCATTTCTCATTTTTGAAAAAAGAAAAAAAAAAGGTAGCAGTTAAGAATGTTTAGGAAAAAATTTATGAAGTCGGAAAATTTCAGAACAGTTAAGAAAATGGAGAAAAATAGTAATTAGATAAGTGTGAAAAAATATAAGGGGAGTCAAAGAAACCCTTAGTTGATTGTTAATAAATTTTATACGTAATAAAGTTTCTTTCGAGTTTCTGATCAAGATTATCTATTTCCACCGTACCTTCATAAGTCCTCTACCCTCATAATAGTGGCGGATCTAGGAATTTGACAATGATTGGTCACACTAATGCAAATCCTCACTACAACCAATGATCAAATCATAAAGTTCCAAAAGAAATAAATATTCATTCTTTTAGCAAAAAAAAGACTTGAAATATCCCTCGTATTTTTCCTCTTCATTCTGAAAATTAAATTAATAATTTGAATGAGATTAAGCAAGTCAATTGAAAAGGCCATCCAATATGTACACCATACATCATCATTCAAAACAATGAAACTAACAAAACCAATTTTCAAAGACAACACATTGAGCATCAACTGATCTGCTTCTCATCTGATACACCCTTCGTAGAAACTTGGCACTTAGTCACATTCCATGAAGAAGGATAGGCCTAAAGTTTTTACATCAAAATAGGTCTTAGAATTAGTAATAATTCCAGCACACATACTAAGTAAAATCTCCTTTGCTACTATAATATCCCCTTTAATATGTCTTCATTTTTCCTTCTTTCTTTTACATTTTGAGCAAAATTTTCTAAAAACCTGATACGCTGGAAAATATTTCTTAAGTTGTATCATCTAAATGTGTAATTAACTTATGAAACATAGTTCACTCAGCTTACCTTGAGATTGCCTGAATATTCCTTGCTTAAAGCTTGGAGGAACTTTCTCAGTCGGACCACCCTCAAGACCTCATGTATCCAATCAACCCTTCAAAGCAACATCAGGTACAACCCTCGGCAAAGATTGAGATCCCTCTATCCGACTATCCCACCTGGACGAAAAGGGCGACTGTTAATGCTCCCCCTCACAAAGTCCTTTCCCTGTAATTTGTGGGAAAACACCAGAGTCCTTTGCTCCTGCCTCCTGCAATCAGTTATGATATCTCCACCTATAGTAGAATGGACAAAAACTTCAGTGGCACATTACAAACAACTAGGTAATAACATAAACTCAATGATATATTTAAAAACTACAGCATTTTACCAAGGGTCCTCTACTAAATCCAACCAAATTCACATGGTATAATCGAACAAATTATTGGTTTATGATTAACGAATCCATCTTCTTAGCCGACCGTCTCCTCGAAGTACATGAAATCACCAACTTTTCGATTTTGAATCACCAAACGAGTTCCCCCCCCCCCCAAATTCTAGGGTTTTGAATAATAATTTTTTCTCTCTGAAAAAGGTAAAATCAATCGGTAAATCAAGACGAGATGATCGTTTTAGTTGAAGATTTGAAAGAAAAAGGAGGTTCATGTAAAAGAATTCAAGAAATTTAGTTGAGGACCTAGAGGTTAAAGGAGAGAGGAAGAGACGTGAGATAGAGGAAGAAACATTGGGGTTTGTTTTGTCAGTGAAGGAGAGAGGGAGTTTTGAATTTTTTTTTTCCCCAAATTAATGGTTGGTCATGTGACCAATTGTGACCATGAATAGATCTGCCACTGCCTGAGAACAACATTTTTTATAAAATACAATATAACACAACTATCTCTAGTTAGATGAGTTCTAAAAAACCTAGTCGTTATTCTTCTCCTCTCTTTCTCTCTTCATTTCACTAAAAACTCTCCACAGGGGCTGTCATGGATGTTTTCGTCCATGATAAGTCCCTCTTCTCTTCTTTTTGCAGTTTCTAGTTTGTTTTCTTGCTTTTTTTTTGCTTTTTTAGCTTTTCTGCTATTTCAGTAAGTCCCATCTGTGTGCATGATGGCTTTTGTCCCCTTTATGGGTTTTATAGTCGTATTTCGCGTTACAATCGGTTGAATTAACACTGGTTTTACATCACAACTACATTAGATCGTTTGACCGACTCGTAGAAGGCTACAGTAGACATCGATGTGAAAGAGGGTATTGACGGGATATTTTAGCTCAACAATTGTGATTTTGCCATATTAGAATTAAGCTTCGTTTAATTTCATCTGTATTTTTAAGTTTCTGACTTTTATTATAGATGTCGTACGACTTTATATTAATGGATGAATTTTCACTTTAAAAAAAGAGTTAGATGAGTTCCATAACCCTCCTTTTTATCTCTTATAAAAAAATCCTAGGGATCTTTCAACTAGGTTGCGGCTACCACCATATTTTGATGGTGGTAAGTTCCAAATCCTACTTTTATCTTCTTTTTTTGTTGCATCATAAATAATCCTCCTTTTTCACTTTTTTGAGAGTTTTATACTAATTTTTGGGTTCTTTATCACCTCTTGAGGGAGTTTGGAGTTAGGGTTTCCTCTTAGGAGTTGATTGATAGTTTGTGATAATATATGCAACTGTTAAAGGATTCTCGATATGCGGTCTAAAAGGTCAAATAAAGATACATCTTCCTAAAACTACGTCAAAATGATATATGTGCGCTTTTAAAAAGGGCTGCATGATTCAGCAAATAAATAGAAGTATGGGTTTTATCAGATCTTGTTGACATCATAGTAACAAAATAAGCGAGGAATTTTATTTGATCAAGTTATGTCGTATCTTTTTCTTTTAATTTTGAAATACCTTTCATAGATGAGTATAGTTTTCAGTAAAGAAACTTCTTTTCTCCGAAAAAACGTATAGATACAACTATCTAGACTACCACATAATATTGAACATTATTTCTTTTAGGTAAGGAGAATTCTCTTCTGAGAAGGGGCGAAAAATTGGTGATACTTCTTGCATGGAGTGAGAATCGTGCTCCTGTCACAATGGTGAAAGGAGATATTACAATGCAACCACTAGGCCAACCTTGATCCTAAGTTAATATTGAACATATCCACCCTCACAAGGTATGGAATTTTAATAAAGTGTTTTTTTTGTCAAAATTATACTTTCCGCTACTGTATAAAGTTGGTACTGACTACTGAATGACCATTTTTCTTTCCAGTGGAGGTAGTTAGTAGTAACTAGTAACACTTAAATGGACAAAAAAAAAAATAGTTTATCTATGTTTTGAAAGATTGTTCCATTTTACAAAGAATCATTATTTGATAATAAATACGAAATGATTGCATATATGATATACTTTCTACATTTTCTTTTACTTATAGCATTTCTCATTTGACAATGTTGTTTGTTGTGAAGGAATTGTGTCCTTGACTCTAATACAATTACTAAATATAATATGGATCATATTATGGAGATAATAAATTCATTTAATTAGGTCGTCTTTACGTCTTGCTAGAGAATGCTATAGACCTTCGGGTTTGTAAAAAATAAACCCAAAGCCCACTTAAATGGATCCTACAAGCTCACACATTATTTCTGGATCAACAAAAGAAAACCTATAGCCCATAAAGGGCCCTAGGTTGGCCGGCCAAGAGGGAGAAGGGGAGTTGGATTGCTTAACATAATTACTCCTATAATTAGTTAAGTAATGAGAAAATAAAATATACTGTATCTCTCAATATTTTCTCTCTACTATTCTCTCTCTTCAAAAGTCACGTAATACTGCTCCAAGAAATAAAAGAGTCCCTCTTCCTTCCAACTAGCATTGGTGGTGCGTTGATCTGGATTGGTGGACTTAGTAGAGGAATCTCAATTGCGAATCTATCTCCGGATCTTGAAGAGCTTAGTGGAAATCACGCGTCAAAGGTTAATTCTTAACTTTTATGTGATCCTTGAATGTATATGCATGAGATCCTGTTTTAAGTGCTTATGAATACGATTCATGAAATTCCGCTTAGAGTACTTATAATCCTACAGTGGTATTAGTTTTAGCCTCTTGTATATAGGTTTTTGGTCATAATAATTAGATTTATTTTGATGTGTATGATTAATTTTAATTTGATTAAGGGGAAAAATTGAATTATGGATGATTATTTAATTGGATTAATTAAATTTGATTTAATTTGCTTAATAGCCTATATTTTTTTATTAATTCGACCTAAAAATTCTGAAATTCGGAAATTTTTTGGTTTGGCTGATTTTTTTTAACATAATTTGACCCTAATTTTTTTAAAGAAAATAAAACCCTAATTTTCGAAATTAAAATTCAATTTTAGATCTCAAATTTTCAAAAATTTCGAGAGTTATATTTATATTATTAATCTATTTTTTCATATTTAAATTGTTTATATATGGAAATTAATTCATGTGAAAAGAGTTTTGTGTGAATTATAGATTATTACATATGCATAATGCTAATATTAAATTAAAATAGATATTTTATGTTAATTTCGAAAATTCAACTCATATAATTAATCTGATTTTTCATATTTAAATTGTTTATGTATGACAAATTAATTCATGTAAAATGAGTTTTATATGAATTTAAGGTTAATTGATATGAATAGCCCTATAATTAATTAAAATAAAGATTTAAATTAATTTTCATAATTAGGCATAAAGGAGTTTATGTTTAATTTAATTTGATCACTAAGTTAATTTGCAAGAAGTTGTAATTTAATTTACTTCCCACAAAAGAAAAAAAAAAGGAAGGGATGAGGAGCAGCCACGGCTGGGTGGCGCAACCACCTGTTGGTGGGGCCACGGTGGCTGCTCTAGGTGATCGTGGGTGGGCAGCCAAGGCTTCGGCCGCAGCAGCCTTGCTGCGGCAACAGCAGCGTGGCTTGCTAGCCACGTTTTGTTGCTGCCCAGCAGCGATTTTTTCAAAAAATAAAATTTTTTTATGGGAAATTCATTAAAACAGATTTTCAGGATTTTGAGCTGATTTTCAGTTAAATAATTTCATAATTTTTATTCTTTAATCTAATTAAATTTAGTAGGCTAGATTTTCTAGGATAGAATCTTTAGGTGGTTAGGAGTACTTAAATATTTTATCTACTTGCTATAATTAAGAATATTTGATATTTTGATTGATGGCAAGAATAATATGTGATATTATGATGTGGCATTTTATATTTGATATAATTGGTATGAATGACTAGTATGGCCCAAATTTAAGTTAGAAAATACGATATGCGTATGTGATGTATTCTTGTAATTTAAATACGATCTGCGTATCGTTAAGTATTTTTGTAATTTATTTAATTTAGATATTATTTAAATTATTTTGATACTTATGTAATCCAAAGACGAGTCCATCAAGAGAAGGCACATGGCTAAGGTGGATGGAGATCCATGAAGAGTCCAAGGAGGAGCCCAATCAAGATGCTTAGTTCTTAGGATTAGGGGCCATACTAGATCATATTTATTTTGCATTTTATAATTATTCAAAATGCTTATAAGTTTATTGTATGTTGGTTATCAATGCGCTAGAGTTCACTAATTCATAACAACATAATAAACTTAGGTCCCGCAAATATTAAGGTTAGCTTTTCCAAACATAAAGTACTTATTAACCCTTAATCAATTGTAATAGGTCATGCCTCCGCAGGGTATTATCATTAATTTTGGGAGATAAGGTAAAATTGCGAATTTTACTACTTAGTTTGGTTATCCTTAATAAAATCATCAAAAGCATTTTGGGTTTTGAAGCAAGAGATAGCTAAGCATGCGATGTTTACCAATCTAAACAAGAATTATAAAGTATTATAATTAGTAAAGGAGTTTACTTACCATGAGAATGTAACGTTATGATAAGGCCTCCGTCTGCTTAGTGTTACATGTTCATAGGATCTTGTATTCACTTATTCAAATGGGACATTAAAATTGAATAGGTGATCAACCTAGAAACCTTTCCATGTTTTAGGTTGTTTTATAAACGTGATTTTGAACTTTGCTTTTGTTTATTATGTCTATAGATACTATGTCTTACAACAACAACAACTCTTTTTTCAACATTCTTCCTTTCCTTGAAAAGGACAGGCTGAATGGTGAAAACTTCATCAACTGGGAAAGAACCCTAAGACTCGTATTGAGGTCTGAGGGTCGAGAGGATGTCTTAGAAACCCCACTTCATGTGATTACTGATGAGTCGACTGAAGCCAACAAATGTCGTGCTAAGTAGGCCAATGATAAGTCTGTACCAATTACTTGCCTGATGATAGCAGCCATGGAGCCGGACCTCAAAAAGAGGTTTGAAATCAAGGATGCTTATACCATCATGCAAGAGCAGTGGGCCATATTTCAAACACAGGCCCGAGTTGAGCGGTATGAGACTAATAGGGAGAAAATAGAATGTCACATGAAGCCGGGTCAAGCTGTTGTCCCCCATGTTTTCGCTATGATGGGTCTTTTCGAAAACATGGAACGACTTGGATTCCCTTACGGGGTTGAGTTGGCTACTGACAATATTCTCCACTCATTGCTTGACAACTTCAATCAGTTCAGGATGACCTTCAACATGAATGAGTCTGAAAAGACTTTGCAAGAGCTGCACGGGTTGTTGGTCAATGCTGAAAGGAATATCCCTAAAGAACCAAAGAAATAGGTTTTGATGGTTCAGAAGGGAAAGGGTTTTAAGAAGAAATGGGCAAGAAAGAAGGACAAAGGCAAGCAAGTTGCCGTTGTTGCTGAAAAACCTAAGCCAACCGCCATGCTAAAGGTGGCCGCGGAAAGCAATAGGACACTGAAAGAGGATATGCCCTCTATACTTGGAGGAAAAGAAGTCTGGTGCTTCCACTTCAGGTATATTTGTTATAAAAATCAATTTGACTTCTACTTCTTTATGGGTATTGGATACCGGCTGTGGTTCTCACATAATTAATGATGTGCAGGGACTAAAAAGAAGTAGGAGGCTGGCAAAAGGGCGAGGTAGAGCTTCGCGTTGGAAATGGAGCACGGGTTGCTGCACTTGTCATAGGAAGCTATAGTTTGCATTTACCATCTGGCTTTGTTTTAGAACTAAATAATTGTTATTTTGTTCCTTCGATAACTAAGAACATAATTTCTGTTTCTGTTTTGGATTCTGAAGGGTTTTGTTTTGAAATTAAGAGCTAATGTTGTTCCATTTCTTACAATAATATATTCAATGCTAGTGCTAAATTGATAAATGGCTTATATGTGCTTGATAGGTCATTACAAGTCTATAACATAGACAGCAAGAAACAAAAATCAAATGAATCAAACCTAACCTACATTTGGCATTGTCAAATGAGTCATATAAACCAAAAGCGCATCCAAAAGTTACAACAGGATGGCATTCTTCCATCATTAGATTTCGAATCATTTGATGTATGTGAATCATGCTTGATGGGGAAAATGACAAATTCACCATTTACTGGAAAGGGTGAAAAGGCCAGCGATCTCTTATGCCTCATACATACAGATGTTTGTGGTCCTATGAGCACAAAGGCAAGGAGAGAGTTTAACTACTTCATTACCTTCACTGATAATTTGAGTAGATATGGATATGTCTACTTAATGAAACATAAGTCGGAAGCTTTTGACAAATTCAAAGAGTTCCAAAATGAAGTACAAAATCAACTTGGTAAGACAATCAAGGACCTGCGATCCGATCGTGGTGGCGAGTATTTGAGCAAAGAGTTTGATGATCGTTTGAAAGATTGTGGAATTCTTTCACAATTGACTCCGCCAGGAAGACCGCAGTTAAATGGTGTATCTGAAAGGAGGAATCGGACCTTATTGGATATGGTTTGATCAATGATGAGTCTTGCTGATCTTTCGATTTCTTTTTGGGGATATGCTCTCGAAACAGCTGCACACACACTAAACAGGAGCCCGTCAAAGGCTGTAGAAAAGACTCCATATTAGTTATGGAATGGAAAAACTCCAAACTTGTCTTTTATTAAGATTTGGGGATGTGAGGTCTATGTAAAACGTTTACTTTCAGACAAACTTGCACCCAAGTCAGATAAATGTCTATTTGTGGGATACCCAAAAGAGACAAGGGGTTATTACTTCAATAACCGTCAAGAGAACAAAGTGTTTGTTGCTCGTGATGATGTTTTTTTTGAAAAGGAATTTGTATCTAGAAAGACAAGTGGGAGTAAAATAATTCTCGAAGAAATTCGAGATGAGCAACAACTGGACGTGGCTCATACCATGTCAGAGACGGCCCGACAAGTCAAAAGTCTAGTTCAGGAGATGACGTATTCAATGCGTGAACCTCCTACCGTCCCACTTGTATGTAATTCAAGCGAAGATCTTCAAGAAATTGAAGAAAACATTTCTCTTGATGCTCAGGCCCCGCTTAGGTCTAGTAGAGAAAGGATTCCAAACAAGAGGTTGGTTGATTTCCTGTTAACTGAAAACTCTGAAATTATGATTTTGGAGAATTCAGAACCTACTAACTACAAACATGCTTTGATGAGCCCAGACTCTGATAAATGGCTTGAGGCCATGAAATCCGAATTAGACTCCATGTCTGAGAATAAAGTTTGGACCCTGGTCAACTTGCCTAATGGGGTTAACCCTATTGGATGCAAGTAGGTGTTCAAATTGAAAACAAACAAAGATGGGAATGTTTATGTCTATAAAGCAAGACTGGTTGCAAAAGGATTCAGACAAATTCATGGTATAGACTATGATGAGACCTTTTCTCCAGTAGCAATGCTTAAGTCGATTCAGATACTTTTAGCTATTGTTGCATTTTATGATTATGAAATTTGGCAGATGGATGTCAAAACCACATTCTTGAATGGGTTCTTGAATAAGGATGTGCATATGACATAACCTGAGGGTTTTGAGGATCCAGAAAATCCTAAAAGGGTTTGCAAGCTTCAAAGATCCATATATGGATTGAAGTAGGCATCTCGGGGCTGGAATCTTCGATTTGATGAGGCAATCAAGAAATTTGGTTCCATTAAAAGCGAAGAAGAGTCTTGTGTTTACAAGAAGTTTAGTGGGAGCAGCTTAGTCTTCTTGGCATTATATGTAGATGACATACTACTCATGGGAAATGACATACCAATGCTTGAGTCAGTCAAGGAATGGTTGAAAAGTTGTTTTTCCATGAAGGACCTTGGAGAAGCTGAGTACATACTGGGAATTAAAATCCATAGAGATAGGTTTCAAAGGATGATTGGACTAAGTTGAGAAACTTATATTGATAAAGTTCTTGCAAGGTTCAAAATGGAAAACTCGAAGAGAGGATTCATTCCCATGTCACATGGCATATCGCTTAGCAAGAGTCAGTGCCCGACTAAGCTTGATGAGTTAAAGCGAATGAGTAGCATACCTTATGCTTCGGCTATATGATCTATCATGTATACCATGATATGTACTCGACCAGATGTTGCATATGCCTTGAGCATGTGTAGTAGGCTCCAAGCAAATCCAGGGGAAGCACACTGGATTGCAGCTAAGAGCATCCTTAAGTACTTGAGAAGAACTAAAGGCATGTTCTTAGTTTATGGAGGTGAAATTGAGTTGGTTGTTAAAGGTTATACTGATGCAAGCTTCCAAACCGACAGAGATGATTACCGCTCTTAGTCAGGGTACGCCTTTTGTCTAAATGGAGGAGCAGTGAGCTGGAAGAGCTCAAAGCAAAGCGCTGTAGCAGACTCTACGACAGAATCAGAATATTTAGCAGCGGTTGAAGCAGCTAAAGAAGCAGTGTGGATAAAGAAGTTCTTGATAGAGCTGGATATCATTCCTATGCTCTGGAAGGGATTGAGTTGTTATGTGATAACAATGGTGCTATTGCGCAAGCAAAAGAACTGAGATCACATAATAAATCCAAACATGTAATGAGGAAGTATCACCTCATTAGGGAGATTGTTGACAGGAAGGATGTCAGGATCTACAAAGTTTACACGGATGAGAATGTGGCTGATCCGCTCAATAAACCACTACCTCAACCCAAGCATGAGTGTCACGCTAGGGCTATAGGCTTGAAGCAAATGTTAGAGTGGCTTTAGATTGTACTAGGTTTAGAGAAACTTGTTACAATGTAAAGACATGGTTTTGCTATTTTATGTTTATGATAAATAAATTTTATCTTATTTAATTTTGGTTTGGTATTAAATAAAAATGTCCAAAATATATCTTGAGTTCAATGGTTTTGTCAAATATGTGATTTGATAAATGAAACACCATAAGTGAACATAATTCATAGAATATTATAGTTCCTAACCTAAGTCATTAAATTGGACATAAATGACTTATTAAAGGATTAGCATATAAGATTGATTGATAGCGCCGTTCATGGGCTATGGGAACATGAAGATGTTTAGTCAATCATATGGACATGTATAGTTGATACATGACCGAACAGACCTACTTCGAAGTTTCTATAACTTCGTAATTATATTAGTGGATTCCTAAGACATGAGTGGAACACTACTTAGCCTAATGATTGGTATAACTTTGATGTTGTCAAATGTCTTGCCGTAAAAGGGGACTATAAAGGCATCGTTCGGGTTGTGCTAAAAGTTGAGTGGGAGTTTTGGTTGCCACAAGATTGAAAAGTCCTCCTATATGAGATAGGAAGGGTGTCTTGGCCCCTTGGAGAGTGCAAATTGAAAAATGCATGGCCGTGCTCAAACGGATTATATGATGATCATTTGTTTGTCAATTCGAACTCGGATTTCAAGGATTATTTTAAAGACTAGTATGGATAACATAGAAATGTGCTCATACTATCAAATTGGACACTAAGAGACTTAAGGAATTTGAAGATTACACACTCGTCTCGGACAAGTGGGAGATTGAACGAATTGTGTCCTTGACTCTAATGCAATTACTAAATATAATATGGATCATATTATGGAGATAATAAATTCATTTAATTGGGTCGTTTTTACGTCTTGCTAGGGAATGCTATAGACCTTTGGGTTTGTAAATAATAAACCCAAAGCCCACTTAAATGGATCCTATATGGTCACACATTATTTCTGAATCAACAAAAGAAAACCTAGAGCCCATAAAGGGCTCTAGGGTGGCCGGCCAAGAAGGAGAAGGGGAGTGGGGTTGCTTAACCTAATTACTCCTATAATTAGTTAAGTAATGAGAAAATAAAATATATTGTATCTCTCGATATTTTCTCTCTACTATTCTCTCTCTTCAAAAGTCACGTAATACTGCTCCAAGAAATAGAAGAGTCCCTCTTCCTTCCAACTAGCATTGGTGGAGCGTTGATCTGGATTGGTAGACTTAGTAGAGGAATCTCAATTGTGGTTCTATCTCCGTATCTTGAAGAGCTTAGTGGAAATCACGCGTCAAAGGTTAATTCTTAACTATTATGTGATCCTTGAAGGTATATGCATGAGATCCTGTTTGAAGTGCTTATGAATATGATTCATGAAATTCCGTTTAGAATACTTATAATCCTACATGTTGCATATTGCATATTGATGTTTTGGTAATATATTATCGCCTTTCTCTCTCCTAGCACATGAGATCCCCTTTTTATCTCTCTTTTTCATTCTTTTCTTCTAAATTATTGTGTGATACTCCAATATTGAAAGTAAATAAGTAACGAAGGAAATATTAAAGAAAATTGTTGGGAAATGATGAGTATATAAGATCTAAATGCATCTTAAAATTTAATTAATTACAAATACTTTTTCTTTAATTAAGTAATAACTATTAACATAAACAAGCAAGTAAGAGAAAGAAAAAAAAAATGGAGGGAATACTAGATATCCATCTCTTTTGATGGGGAAGATATGATAATATAAGGTGTTGCTCATATTATGACTTTTTTTGTTGCTATAACTAAGTATTATATATTGAAATTATAACTTCTAACAAAACTTATTCTGATGAGAAGCAAACTATAAATCTATGTTGTTACAATGGGTTCTAGGATCACTTTAATAAAAAGTACATATACATATATAATTGTTTAATTAATGACTAAAAGACAAAATAATCATATAGCTACATAAAATAGTTTAAGAAAAGTAATTAGGATACATAATTAGGACAGCTTTATAATGAAGTTAAAGTAAAAGCCATCCCATTTTATTAACAATCTTTATGTCCTTGTTCTCGCGGATATCATGAGATTTGTTCACTAAGTAGTCACATGCAATACGCACCCGAAAAAGGCTTCATTATAATGAAAAGGTTCAGTCCAAGTTATGATAGTTAATTGTGTTCGCAGATGCGCAGTTTAAGGCGTTGTCCGACAAGTTGTCAGGGGTAACACTTGGATTATACCGTTATATATAGCTAGTCATATTTCGAGAAGTTCGTTATTTTAGAGTCGTTTGCTCTCTGCTCCTTCCAAGTTTCAACAGTTGAAAACTGCTAACCTGCGTTGATAACCCACGCAGCTTTATCAATGTGAATAAAAACCGCTAAATTTATAAAAAAATTAACGCTATAGGGCTCAATTATGAGCTGTTCACTTTAATAAGACCCAACTATTAATATTTTAATGAGGAGCCCAAGTATACCATGGCCCATCTTTACATGGACCTAGATTACTAACTAGCGAAGGCAGTCATCAGTGACGGAGCCAGCTAGTGGCATGGGGGTGCACGTATACCCCCAAACTGGGAAAAAACAGTTTAAATATTTGGTGCGCCTCACTCAAAGTCATTGCGCTAAGCCCAAGATCCTGCGTCCAGCGCATTCATACAGTGCCTCGCGCGTAGGTCTTGCATGCCATGCATCTATTGAATTCTCATTCTAAGAACAGGCAGTTGACTTCTCATCATGTGCTTGAAGGCGTATTATGCTTTCTTAATTAGGTCTTATTTGTAATTTCTAAAGCCTTAAACTATTGTTCAGTATGTGGTATTAGCTTATTTGTAGCGTACCTTATTAGATTATGACACATAGCTATATTAACTTTTTACTCTTAAATTTGGGACTGTCCCATTCTTTTGAGATGTCATGTTTAATTGACATAATTTTTCTTTTCCCATTCTTTTGAGATGTCATGTTTAATTGACGTAATTTTTCTTTGTGCTCTAGGTTTAAACCAGAAAATATGATTTCATTTCAATAATTTTTAAAAAAACTAACATAGTTTTGACTCAAAAAATTTTGGACAATGCTTCCAATTGGTGCACCCTCGAATTCAAAATCCTGATTCCGCCACTGACAGTCATGTATACCTAGTTGATCCCAGTGTTAACGAAATAAAACGTTTAGTCTATTGTTTTTAAAACTAATCACAGTAGTAATTGTGGTTTCTCTAAAAAACGAAGCCAACGCTTTGTCATCCTCTTCCCTTCATTAGTCACCTGCCAGCAAATTTAAAAGCTCAGAGTTGAGTTTCCCCTCTTTAATTCTTAGCGTGTTCAAGTTAGAAAAAGCATTAGCTTTGTTCAAGTTGGAAAAAGCGGGAGAATTTCATCAACCTTTGAGATTATGTGTGAAGGTATGAGCTTTATTAAGTTAAACCCTGTTTTCATTGTTTGATTTTTTTAATTTTTTTTTTCAAAATGTGGGATGAATGTTGCTTATGTACTCTGAAATTTGAATTTTGAGAAAGATGGATTTTTGACAAATCTGGATTATTTTTTGTAAGAAATTTAAGTTGGATTTATGACAAATTTGGGTTATATATTTGTTTATGTGAATTTGTGTATCATATCCGTGAATTATTTGTCGAATGTAAGATGTTTGTGTCTGTTTGTTGTGTTTATTAGCTTAGGAATGGACAATGTCACTTAGAGGTTTTGGTATGGGGGATTGTTTAAAAAATATGAGAAAGGGTGATTGGAGTATGTACCGGGAAGTGGGAGAACATTCGATGTTGACTTAGATGAGTTATGCTGATGGTTTCTTGTGAAAATGACTAAAAAAATGTGGTTGTTATAGGATGATTGATCATATTTTTTATCTGATGCATGAAAAAAACACTAGATGATGGCTTGGTAAGGGTTTACAATGACATGGAGGTATTAGCTATGGAAGAGGTAGTTTTGAAATCGAGGTTTTTAGATTTGTATGTGGTTCATTGTATAGGTAAGCCATTAATGCTTGAAAAACCTCCTACACTGTTGAAAAGACCTCAAAATCTACTATAGACGTGATATATTTCGCCTACGCGGTTTGAGCGCGTATTTGACTACCCAGTGTTAAGGTTTTATTAGATACGTTTTCGAAGTCGCCAACAAGTCTTTTAAGGAAGACTCATAAACCTAGTTGGATATTGAGAAATCGTAGAGACAAATTAGAGACTTATCCAATGTAGATTTTTCCGTCCAGACTCCATAGATGGTTAATGAACCACAGATTGAGTTCGGTGGTGAGGGTATGAACACGGTCATAATGTCACACATTCACCCATTGCTGGCCTCTACTATATATCGATTCATATTAATTTTTATGCAATAGAATAACTAAATAATATTTTCATGCACCCTAAAAATAAATTAGTTTAGGTTGGTTTAGGAAACACATAAAAGACAATTTTTTTGTGATATGTTATTATGCAGTCAATATTACAGGGAACCTAACAGGTGGTCCAAATTATCTAATTAATATTAGAACAATTCTTTAGGTCTTGATTAGAAATAATAATATATATGGTGATGAAAGCATGAACAGGACAATCAGGCAACCATATAATAATAAAAAGAAATAAATAAAAAAGAAAGAGGATTAGAATGTACAAAAGAGCGCTTTTATAATAAATATCTACAGAAGGAAAGAAATCGTTAGTAACTTTCAAGGACCCTCAGGATTATACCGTGGCTTGGGTTTGAGAGATTGACAACCTTCGGGACGAGCAATAGTGAAGCCTGAAAATCTGAACTTATATGTATATCAGAAAGTACGTATTTTTATTTGTAGATTTGAAAAGTATGAGTTTTGTAGAGAGGTTTTGTAACTGTATTCGTAAAGTATGAAAATATATAAGTTGAAGTATTGGGTGGAAAAAACCGTTTTTAATCCTGAAAATCGAAGAGTACGTAATTATAAGGACAAGGAAAATGCGCTTCACACGCCAGCTGAGCCAGGCGCAAGTGGTTGTGTGACGCACAATCACACGTGTTAGGCGCACATTGGTGCACCTGACGCGGCATGACCAATCAGCTGCGTACACGTGGCACACTTTTAAAAAAGATAGAATTGAAAAAGGAGTTATGGTTGATGAAAGATGGAAAGGTTTAAGACTTGCTGTTTTGATCATGGATTTGTATTATATGGTTTGAAAGTTTTGATGGATTGATCGAAGGGATTTGAAACGAGGGGTAGAACTTGTGTGCAAGCCCCCTAGCTTGACTTTTTATTTCATTGCGTTTGGCTTTTTTCTTTCTGGCATTTTTTTTCTTTTTTGTCCTATGCGTTCTTTTTTTGCTTTTGCTTTTTTTCGCACTTTGAATTTTTTCACTCTTTTTTATTTTTGCCTGACATTGATTGTTTACTTCTTTTTTTTTATGTAGTAAGGCTTGCACACAAGCTTTTTTTTGGTTTAAAGTATTGGAAGGTTTGAAGGCTATATGTGGAGCTTTGACATTGACGGGATTATTTGGCTAATGGCGATGATGGTTTAATGGATTTTTTAAATTTTGGTTATATGAGATGGTTTATGGATGATGGTTTTTTTTTTTTGAATGATGGAAGGAAGAGGGGAATAACTCCTAATCCAAAGTATATCCATTTTTTTTTCAATAATCAAGGTCACTAGAGAAAATCTGATTTGGGTTTCATCATCGAATTCGAAGCATAAATGATGGTGAAAGGCCAATGAAAATGGAAAGGCTATAATAGACGAAGTCCAATAGTGACATAGACTCGATGGTAAAGGACAAAAATGGCTTAGGGTAAGGACTCTCTGACTCCTCCTAGGAAACC
This sequence comes from Beta lomatogona, assembly GCA_947646795.1. NCBI lineage: Eukaryota > Viridiplantae > Streptophyta > Magnoliopsida > Caryophyllales > Amaranthaceae > Beta > Beta lomatogona. The sequence goes on from CANSNZ010000091.1 coordinate 79,153, forward strand.
AGAAATAAAAGACTAAGCCTTTGAATTATTGATGCACTGCGCAAAAGGGTTACTGGTGATGCTGATTCTCGTTGCAGCAAGTATTAGATGTATGTTGTCATCAATCATGTTTCGCAGCGTACTTGATGGTCTTCGACACTAGGTGTTAGGTGGTATTACTCCGTTGGAATTCGCAGTAGAAGTGTAGGTTGCACCTTTTGAATTTTCTTTTAGGTGCAGGGTTAGGAGTAGACCTTATGGAAGTGACCGCGCCTCTAATGTGAAGGCTGAAGAAGTTATGGAAGCGATCGCGCCTCTATTGTGAAGGCGGTCAAAAGTAATCTTCATTACTCTATGTCAAGTCGAGGTGGTGATAGTGCGCTTTATGAGCCATAGAGTAGGCTCACATTTGTTCCTCCATTGGGCGCTCCTAATGTTGTAATCTCTCGAACGGTCATGAACATAATTGAGTGGACCTCGTAAATTTTAAGTAATGAATTTCGAAATAAGAAATGGAAATGAGGAATGGAGAAGTGGGAAATGAGAAATAGAAAATGAAAATTTGAAATGGGAAATGAAATGAAAAATGATTCTGAAATGGAGGATTAGAAATGGGTATGGTTTTTGGTCTAGTATGGGCTTGACCATGATGCTGACATGGACCTAACTATATGCATATGCAGATATGGACTGGACTGGACTGGACTATGCAAGCAGACTCGACTAGACTTTGAACTTACAGGAGAGCAAGCAGACTAGGCCTAAGGGTAAGAATTGATCTTTTATAGTCCGAAGACTTGACTAAGGCTGACATGGAGATGCAAACTAGACCTAGGATTGGGCTTTTATAGTCTAAAAACTTGACTAAGGTTCACATAGAGATGCAAACTAGACCTAGGAAATGAATTGATCTTTGATAGTCTGAAGACTTAAATAGGGTTTACATAGAAATGCAAACTATACCTAGGGAACAGTGGCAGAGCCAGGATTCTCAAAGTGGGGGACAAAATACGGACGTCGGACATTCGGATAAAATTTTTAGAAAAATATACTTCAACACAAATTGCTTAATGCTTAACGTTTTACATCCGAAATTACAACCAAACACAAATTTTTTATATGCTTAATGTTTCTTGGGATTTCATTTTTTAAACATAAATTGGGGTATAAAGTGGTCTAATTTCCTCTTCTTTTATTGGTGCATTCAAGGCCTACGTGGCTACGATTTTTAGTTTTTTAAGCTAGTATAACATGAGTGTACCTAGTTTATAATGTTTATTTGATTATAAAGATTTCACCAACTTAATATCACTAATAGATTATGAATATACAATCACAAATTGTAATAAACAAAAAGAAAAGAGTTCATAATTGTTGTCAATTAATTAATTTCTCAGTGGAATATTGCATTTCACTGGAAAGAAGACGGGGATAACGAGAGTAAAATTAGAAAAATCATATACTATAACCATGGGCGGATCCAGGATTTTGATTTTGGGGCGCCTTGAAATAAATTGACCTAAGAGTATACAAGAATTCAAATTTACATAAAGTTAAAATCATAATTTTCAAAATTTACAAACTCGTATAATTATTTGACATTTACTCCTTTCAAATTTAAATTTATATAAAGTTAAAATCATAGTTTTTTTAAGCTAGTATAACAGGAGTACTTTACAAATTGCAGATTAGCATTCAAGTTGATAATTTATAATAACATCAACATCATTGATAAAATTCTATTATAAAACTAATTTGGAATTCTTATTATAATCTTGTAAAACAACATCAATAAAACAATAAAAGTGGTATAAACATTAAATAAATAAACATTAAATTAACTAGCTATAGAAAAAATTTGCACTAACAATAAAATCAAGAAAACAAAAGTAGCAAAAATTGCTTTCGGGGAAAGAAAACGAAAAGTATGATATAAACATTAAATAAATAAACTGGGTAACCGGATTCGGGAGTTCCGGACCATGTGGCTTTGGCTTACTTGCTACTGCATTTTGCTTGATACTAGTGTGGGGTCTCCTACTGCCACCTACTGCTGGCTCTATGTGAGTGACAAAGCTAGGCTACTGCATTTCGCTTTTTCCTTAGCCTCCTTTTTTCTCTCTCTTGTTGTCAGAACTTCTTTAGCCTTTGGGTTTTGTTGAGCAGTTAGATTTCTAGTTAAGTTGTTTCTGCATTTCTCTACGCATGTGCACCTTATAATATTTAAAAAAAAAACATGGTATTGTTTGTTTTTTAAAGTGGGGGGCATCTGTTTCCATGTCCCCCCAGCTAGCTCCGCCTCTGCTAGGGAAAGAACTTTTATAGTCCGAAGACTTAACTAGGGTTTACATAGAAATGCAAACTAGACCTAGTGAATGAACTTTTATAGTCCGAAGATTTAACTAGGGTTTACATAGAAATGCAAACTAGACCTAGGGAATGAAAACTAGACCTAGGGAATGAACTTTTATAGTCCGAAGACGTAACTAAGGTTTACATAGAAATGCAAACTAGACCTAGGAAATGAATTGATCTTTTATAGTCCGAAGACTTAACTAGGGTTTACATGAAATGCAAACTAGACCTAGGGAATGAACTTTTATAGTGTGAAGACTTAACTAGGGTTTACATAGACATGCAAACTAGACTTAGGGAATGAACTTTAATAGTCCGAAGACTTAACTAGGGTTTACATAGAAATGCAAACTAGACCTAAGGAATGAACTTTTATGGTCCGAAGACTGAACTAGGGTTTACATAGAAATGAAAACTAGACTTAGGGAACTTTTATCGTCCTAAGACTTAACTTTATAGTCCAAAGACTTTCGTAGGCATAAAAATGCAAACTGGACCCAGGGAATGAATTGGCCTAAATAGACCTATGCTTTGAACTAGATTAGACTTAAATTGGAATGGACTAGGAATAGACTTGGACTAGGCTTAACATACCACATAAGATGCAAATGGACCTAGATTTTGACATGAACTAGACTTATATGGGCCTAAGATCGACTCTAATGCTAGTGAACGTATAAACTGAATTTTAGAGGGACCTAAGATGAATGAAATGTACTCTAATGCATACGGGCCTAAAAATGAATGCAAATGGATTGGATTGATTTACTACTAGAATAATCGCGTTTTGCGGCGGTTTGTAAGTGGCCTATTGCTGCGGATTTCGCGTCGTCGCAAATCAAGGCGCAACAATAGGTAAATACCTATTATTGCTGCGGTTCGAAAACCACAACCATAAGTATTTACCTATTGCTGCGGTTGTGGGACAAACCCGCAGCAATAGGGAGCTGTCAAAGAATTTTTTTTTTCTTTTAGCGTAATTCTATCTACTTCCACTGAATTGTTCTAGCTCCAATAGCCAAATGAATATCTCATCAAAATTTTAAAGAAAGAAACATAGTAACATTAAACTAAATTCAAATTAAGTAATTAATTTATTGCATCAACAATACAATATAGGAAAATTTGCCAAAAAAAACCTTTTAAAGGTTCAATTTTGCGAAAAAAAAACCTTATAAAGCATTCTTTGCGAAAAGAAACCACAAACTTAATTTTTCTTGCAAGAAGAAACCTATTCCCAATTTCCGGTGTGTTTTTTCTCAATTCCGGCGCTGACCCATCTATCTTTCTTTAACCCCCTATTTTCATTAACTGCAGCACCACCCCTGTGCATCTCAAAAACCACACCGGAAAATGGGAATAGGTTTCATCTTGCAAGAAAAATCAAGTTTGTGGTTTTTTTTGCATAGAATGCTTTACAAGGTTTTTTCTCGCAAAATTGAACCTTTAAAAGGTTTTTTTAACAAATTTTCCTACAATATATTTATACAAATAAGGGGGGAAAATCCTACATCTAAAAATAAATTCCCTTCGTAAATGATTAAAACAAAATACAAGGATAATAGAAAGATGAAACCGGAAACCTGAATTAACTTTTACTGGAACCTTGAATTTTTTCTTTTGGACCAGTATAATACAATTAGAAGAAAATACAAGGGAAATAGAAAGATGAAACTTGAATTAACTGTAACTAGAAACAACATAAACGATCAATTTCAGATCTAAAAATTAAACAAAATTTCAGATCTGATTTCGTAATTGTTTTCATTGAATTATTTTTTAATTGTTGTTGTGGTGGTGGATTTATATGACAAATTTCAAAGAACTGAAATTCCGATTGAAGATGGAGTCAAAGAGGCGGCGAAGGCGTGCGACGGGCCGCGAAGGCAAGGGAGTTGGAGGCGGCACCTGAGAGAGACGAGGGCTGAAGGCGAAGACCTTAGCGAAGGTTGAAGGTGAGGCTTGTAACACCCCAGAATTTCAAAGACCGAAAAGAATGAAATAATAATATAATTAATAGGACGATGGCGGAAACATCGTCTTCTGGGAATGTCACTACTACAAGATTATTGTTTATATAACTAAGTGATAAAACCAAACATAATTAAATACTATAAGTAAATTAATTACTTAGATAAAATTGAGAAAACTATCTCAAACTAAAGAGAAGTCTAGAACTAAAACCCCTAATAGATTATTTCTCGCATCTCAACCCGAGCCCAAAATCAAAGAAAATACCCATCAACAAAACCTGCAAAATATACAACAAATATCCACAATCGGTGGGGAGTAACTAGCGTTCTCCCGAACAAAAGCAATCAAGTACGATTCGGACATAGATTAATAAGAAAGGAAATAATTAAGTAAGTTAACTACAATATGCATCCACTTCCATATAACTCACAAATAACGCAAATGAATAATAAATAGCAAATGAGTTGGATAAAAATAAATAAATCATCTCAAGAGTACTTTTAGAAAAATAAAAGTATAGGTAAAACAAGTGTCGAGCGAAACCGAACGCTAGTGATTCGCAAATCATTTCCTAAGGTTTGTGATCGCAATCTCCAGGTCGTCTATGGGCTTACGTTCCCCACTGCCCGTGTCTAAGAATGGCCAAACTCCCGATGCGGGGTAGAACACGCGGAACTCCCGACTCTCGGACGACAACAATTAACCCGGGTGTACCCCTAGTTCGCAAACCGGTGGTTGGCATGTTCTTCAGGGACTACATCTATCCCACCGGATGCTCTTATCTCAAAATAAAATCATAAATATCATCAAAGTATTATTCATCTCAAAAATATTCGTCAAAGGGATGCCACCCGGCCTTATACCCATAATTCATCAAAGTAATTCTTCAAAATCCTCAAAATAAATCACTTACAAATTTTCAACAAATATCTCTCACAATAACACTTGAACATTCCAAAACATCAACAATGACAATATTGTTTTTACAGCAACCACACTCAATCACAAATACATCACCAATTAACTCTAAATCATATTCATTAAAAGAGTAATAACAATTAAATCATTTTATTTCATAAATCAAACCTAAACATGTGGTTACCCAAATGATGCATACTGTATACTACTGAAAATCAGAAACCCAGAATATATTAAATTATAAATTATATCTGATTTACAAGCCCTCAAACAATTTAATAGTGTGTCCTCAATTTCATTAGAAAAACACCATAATAATTATGAAACCTACAAATTCGAGCAGTAAAATCTCACAAAAATTATCATATAACCCTAATAGCTCTACTGACATGGTACAATTTTTATTTATAATTTTCGGACTCAAAAAGTATTTTTAACAGTTAATATACAGATTCCTCAAATAAGCCATTATAATAATTAAAAATATAAACAGACGCCCAAAAATTACCAAAAATTCACATAACATGTAAAAACTCACGGAAATACATATTATTCAAATAAATTAATTTTTCTGCCTCTATAAATAATTTTCATGAATTATATACTGACTGAACAGAAATTACAAAAACAGATATATCAATTAATTAAAACAGTAAACAGTAGATAAAAATTATTCTAAGGCATGGAATACATTATACGCATGTAACATGATCAAATAAAAATGATTTCATCAATTTTAACAGTCGTTCAATAATTATTACGAAATTTAGACAAAAACGCACAAAATACTAATTAAATCAAATAAATATTAAAAATCATGATAAAATTAATTTTCTCTACACAGTATTCACATAGCATGAGTCACGTATGTTCATGTCAAATTTCATCAAAAATATCATTCAAAAAGTATTTTAGATAATTCCTAACGTATTAATCTAATACCGAATAATACCCTAATCACTATGGTTCTAAGATAACAACTAGTTACCTGGATCGTCGGGAGGAGAGCTGAGTCTAAAGAGACAATCACGAGTTAAGCATGCAATCCAAATCCTCTTCTAACCCCAAGGCATAACGAACGAGAATTGTAGCATCAAGACACTAGGCATTTCTTCTTGAACGTTGAAAACTCTTGTTTCGTACTGCTCTGTTATGATCATGATTCCCGATGATCAAAATCTCAGATTCTAAATCGCTCCGGTCAGAATGTAGAACAAAATGTTAGAAACGTTTTGTCCAAATTTGAAGACGATCTAACGGTTAGATCTCCGGCTACGGTTATTTTCGTGAAGGTGCGACAGGAAAACCGGGTTGAACTTTCTATTCTTTTGTCTTCCTTTTCTCTCTTTCTTTTCTTGAAACGGTGGGGGTAAATGAGAATGATGCTGCTGAACTTCTTTGAATAAAAATCAGAATTTTATGGATGTTTAATGGTTGAAATAAGGGGTTTTAATGAAGGAGAATGATTAGGGGTTACAAAGCAACAAAGAGTCATGAGAAAACAAAAGAGAAAAGAAAGGAGAAGGCCCCTTAATCCTTCACTTGGCCGGCTGCCCCAAGCCTAACACCCACACAAAACTTTCGGCCCAATTCAACAATGATCCATGCTCGAAAGCCCGTTACGCGATAAAATGATTAATTCCTAAATCGCGCCTAAACTTTGAAAATACTTAATAATGAAAATAATTCTAATAAATTATATTATAAATATAAATATAATGCACACATTAACACACCATATAATAAAATAATAATTCGGCTCCCAAATTATAAAGAATAAAAATCATTGATCTAGAGAAAAATAATAAATTATTTATTTTCTTTACGAAAAGAATATCAATTTAAAATAAACTAACACCAAAAATAAAGAGGGAAAATTACGGGGTGTTACAGGCTTGCTAGCGGTGGTTAAAGGCGAACGAAATGGTGGAGTCGAGCGGTGGTTAATGGCGAACGAAACGGTGCTGTGGAGATGGAGTCGAGCGGCGTGCAGAAATGGTGGAGGATGAGAGAGGATAAGAGAAGAGAGGTGAGAAGATGAAGAACGATGAATAACGATGAAGGATGAGAGAGAAGGTACAGAGAACGATGAAGGATGATAGACAAGGTACAAAAATTTTTTGGGAGGCATATGAGGTAAACGGCGCACAACTACAGTTAAAGAACCAAAAACCCTATATTGGCTATTGCTGCGGTTTTTGAAAGAAACCGCAGCAATAGATTAAAATTTTATTAAAAAAATAATATTTTAATTTATTGCTGAAGTTTTAGATGGGAACCGCATCAATAGATCTGGTCAAATCAGACAAACAATTTAAAAAAAAATTCGTTAACATATATTGCTGCGGTTTCCACCCAGAATCGCAGCAATAGGTTGATTTTTGATTTTTCCTTTTCTTTTGACGTTGTTTATTGCTGCGTATATGGGCAAATCGCAGCAATGCAGCCGCAACAATAAGCAATTATTCTACTAGTGATTGGACCGTATTGAATGAAGGTGTTTGGATTGAATTTAGAATTTTTGAAATTCATTTTTGAAAGGAACCCCTTGTTTTTATCTTTTGTTAGGAAAAGATGATGGATTAATTTTGAAAATATATTTGTAAATGTCTTGTACGATGATGATTAGTAAATGCTTTTTGAAAAATGGTAGGATAGGCACGGGTGTAGGATTGATTTTGAAAAATGTAAGTTTTTTTAAATTGGTTGAACATGATTGGGAAGAATTGATAAGGAAGATTAGTTGGACAGTAGGGAGAAGGTAGACATAAATGACAATTATAATTCTACCATGACCATTTTTCTAGATGCACTTTTTAGGACAGACTCGACCTTCCATGAAAATACTGATTTTTATGTGAGTTAGGTGAGACCCCTAGAATGACCATATTTTTTTTACGCAAATGCAAACAGACTGAACATAGGATCGATCACCACGATGACTAAATTGACCAAAAGCATGTGATGCACAAACTGTGTGCCACGCAGCATTGCTGCGCGCGGCACACAGTCGTGCGTCTGGCGCGTGAGTGGTGCACCACGCGCAATTTAATGCGCTTGGCGCACTACTCCCCAACATGTTTTTTGGGGATTTAGGCGAGGTTTTGGCTAATTGAAGATCTTTTATTTGTTATTTAGATGCGATTTTTAGGCATGACGCATAATAATGACAATTCGACAGGTTAATAACAGGCAAAATTACAATCATAAGCAAATGTCATATAACAAGGAAACAAAAGTTCCAACTTAAAGTCCAGTTCTATGTTTGAAACTATGGTCAGGTTTAGGTTATGTCTAAAAGGGTCCATGACTAAGAGATTGATCCCATTCTTCGTACCTCTGCTTAAAGAGGTGGCCACGTGTAAGACACACTACAGTTCTCAAGTCAGGAACAAGAGAACGATGCCATGGTTTGGTAGGTTTGCTTAAGACTAAGATCCAACACTATCGCTCTGGAAGCTTTTTGGAAGGATAAAGTGCAAACCTCCGGGGGTGACCTCACGCATAGAACATGCGCTAATGAGGCAAGGTAGATTGTCCTTATGGCGGCTTAAACAATAGCCATGCATATGAAAAACTGTAATGTCATTCTAATGCGTAAAAAGAGTATCACTAGTGGAAAAAAGGCTAAATGTCACTTCACAACCTCTCCGGTAGGTCTCAAAACGGATTGGTTAATGTCTAAATAATCCGGTTGGAATGTGAACTGGATCAGTTTATATTAACTAATTCGGTTGATCACATGTCTGGATCCGTTAATGGGCTTAAACGTGAAATGGGCTCCTTTTCTTTAAAAGGGAGACTGGTTATTTGTTAGGGTTTACAACCCTTGTGGTGATGTTTGCTCATCTCCTCATCATCTCTCCTCATCCCTTCGTTGCATCTCATCTCTCCTCATCGCTTCTCCTCTCTTCAACCCCAGCGCTGAACCCTAATTCACTCATCCTCTCTCCTCATCAGCGCCTCCATCTAGGGTTGTTCAGAGTGTGGTCTAGACCGCACTAAACCACAACCCAAACCATTTTTTCGCGGTTTGGGTTGGTTTGCGATTTCAAAATTGCGGTTTGGGTTATGAATTCAAGCAAACCGCGGTTTGGGTTGGGTTTTAGTTTTTGTAAACCGAAACCGCACCGCAAACCGCAATTTTATAAGATTTTTTTAAAAAAAAATTATCTATTTTGAATTTTTTAAAATACACTTCACAAGGTGGCATACAATTATAGAACTGAAAAAAGAAGTTTGAGGTAAAGAACTGGGACAATTTTGATAAATTATTATTTATGTTTAATTATGAAGTCAACTTCATATTTATTTGGACTCTTTATATTTATTAACAAATTTTTTTTTTACTCTTAGATTAAAAAATTAATATCGCGGAGGAAAAAATGGTTAAATCGCAAACCAAACCGCACCAAACCGTTTTGCGCGGTTTGGTTTGGGCAAAAGTGCGGTGCGGTTTGGGTTGGGAAAAGATCAAACCGTATATTTGCGGTTTGGGTTGGGTTACATCCCAAACCGCACCAACCTACCAACCTAAACTGCGAACACCCCTACCTCCATCCTCACCAATAACAACTCCTTTCTCGTCTTTTCTCACTAGCGTTCGTCTTTCATCAGCGCCTCGATCAACAATGTTCGTCTTTCATCTCTTCGATCTGTCGACAACGTTCGTCTCTCCTCGATCAGTCGCTTTTGTCCTTCATCTCTTCGCCAACAATACACCACATCGGTCGCTGTCATTTTGCTCTCCTCTCTCAATCTTCATCGTTGTCATGATATTTAATTCCAGAAGTGTAATTCCAGATCTAAGGTTTTTAATTGCTGATTTTTTTCATTTTTTTTCTCTCGTTGTTTAATTCCATATATGAGTTAATTTTTTTCTTTTTTTATTTACTTTGGTAGTTCGTTTTCCATTTCATTTAGGTAATTATATGTAGGGTTCTTATTTTATGTTCTAATTTATATTGTAATTTTTTGTAATTACATCTAAGGTTCATATTATTTTAGTTTTTTTTTTTTATTTTTGTAACTTTTGTTTTTTCAGTTTTTTTTGTTGTAATTTTCTGTAAATTTTTTTAATGTTTAATTTTTCTTTTTTTGTGTAATTTGCTCGTGATCCTCGTTTTGGATGATAGATTTTTTTATTTTTGGATGTTAATTTGAGATATATGTTGCGTAATTATTTTTGCTGGTTCATTTATTTTAGTTTGGTGGTTCATTGATTAAGTTCAAGAGAAAAAAAATGAGATTATGAGTTTATGACAATGATACAAGAGGGAAAGAGAAAGCAGACTTGGCAGACTTTCTTTCTCTTTTTTTTATTGCTTTAATCCCACCAACTGATGCGGTCATTGGAAGAAACCGGATCAGTAAACATACTAACTGGTCCGGTTTCTTCCACCAACCGGATCAGTTAGTATGTTTACTGATCCGGTTGACAACCGGATCAATAAATTTTATTTTACTACTGCTACCCCATCCATTCCTGTCAAATACCTGATCAGTAAGGACCATTTTGACCGGATCGGATGAGGTTGTTTCCACTAGTGTATGAATCGTATTTTTCGAGTTTCACACACTCATTTTAAAAAATTAATTTTTTTAAAATCCTCCCTAGTAGAGTCGGCAAATTGTAGGCGAGTTTTTATTTCGCCTACGCGGTATGAGCGCGTATTTGACTACCCCATTGTTAAGATTTTGTTAAATACGTTTTCGAAGTCGCCAACAAGTCTTTAAAGGAACACTCATAAACCTTATTGGATATTGGAAAATCGTAGGGACAAATTAGGGACTTATCCAATATAGATTTCCCCATCCTGACTCCATAGATGGTTAATGAACCATAGATTGAGTTCGGGGGTGAGGGTAAGAACACGGTCATAATGAACCACATTCGTCCATTACTGGCCTCTACTAAATATCGATTCATGTTAATTTTTATGCAATAAAATAACCAAATAATATTTTCATACACCCTCAAAATAAATTAGTGATATGTTATTATGCAATAAATATTACAGAGAACCTAACTGGTTTTCTAAATTATCTGATTAATATTAGAACAATTCTTTAGGTCTTGATTAGCAAGAATAATATATATGGTGATGAAAGCATGAACAGGACAACTAGGCAAGCATATGATTATAAAAAGAAATAAATAAAAAAGAAAGAGGGTTAGAATGTACAAAAGAGCAGTTTTTATGTTAAAGATCTACATCAAGAAAGAAATCGTTAGTAACTTCAACATAGAAATAATTTATTCAAGGACCCTCAGGATTATACCATGGCTTGGGTTTGAGAGATTGACAACCTTCGGGACGAGCAATCATGAAGCTTGAAAATATGAACTTATATGTATGTCTGAAAATATGTATTTGTATTTGTAGATATGAAAAGTATGAGTTTTGTAGAGAGGTTTCGTAATTGTATTCGTAAAGTAAGAAAGATATATAAGTCGAAGTATTGGGGTGCAAAAAAAAATCTTTTTTTAATCCGGAAAATCAAAGAGTATTTATGTGGACAAGGAAATTGCGCTTCACGCACCAACTGCGCCAGGCGCAAGTGGTTGTGTGACGCACAATCACACGTGTCAGACCAATCAGCCCGTACACGTGCCACACGGTTTAAAAAAGATAGAATTGACAGGCTGCGTGTCACACAGAGTTTGCGCTAGGCACGGGACTCAGTGTGACGCACAAGTCCACGTGTCAGGCTTGTGCGCTTGGCACACTATAGTGCGCTCGGCGCATATTGCTTTTGACACATTTTGACAGCTTTTAAAGATTTTCATTTATTTTTTAAGTCCGTAAATTTGATTTTACGGGAAAAAATACGATTTTAATTTTAAAAATATCTTTGAAAATATTTATTTTATTTAATAAAATAATTAATTATCAATGAATAATTATTTGGGCTATTTCAAAGAATTGGGCTCGAAATACAACACGATTTTGGATCATTAAAATACACTTTAACACTTTTTATATAGTTTTGGCTCTTCGGACTGCTCTGACCTTGGGTCGAACCAAGTAAGACCGCGGTATGTCTCATCATTGGGCCCTTAAATGGGGAGACACGATTATGTGTCTACACCTACCAAGCTAGAAAGATAGAGCAGTACCTTCTGTTGGTACTTTCCACCCACCCAATGCCCTATCTGGCAACCCACCCACAATCCCCCACTTAATAACCCAACTGTAACCCAACCAACTAACTCAGTTGTTAACACGCCTAAAAGCCAACTATAATACCCACTGAACCAAATGAAGACCCACCTATATTAAGGAAATTTGGACAATGGTCCCCACTTGTAGTACATATCAGAAAGAAAAGGAGTCATGCTAAGAAGTTAATACTAGTTAGGTAAAGTGTTAGGACTAAGGACACCTCAACAGAAGTGCAGTTTTCTCTACTACATACCTAAGAGAGATGTGCCTACCCCTAATATACCTATTGTTGAAGAATCTCCTTTTACTTCCACATTAACTGCTAACCAACAATCAACCCATGAAGCTGACTTTGAGAGAACCGCCAGTCTCATAAACTTTATCCCAAACAGCTCCACAAATACAATCGAAACCTGGACCACAAGCACAACCTGCACCTCCTCCAAGAATTGCAAAAAAATCCACTTAGCCACGCTGAAGAATAATTCATTTATGAACTGAAAAATTTTCCACGTGATTATTATGAGTGGTATGATTGCAGACCATCCCACTGACTTTGAAATGAGCTGATTGGGGAAGAATCTTCTGGAGAAGGGACAAATTCTAGGTATGAACCATCTTATTGTGATTCTGGTGAAAATGAGTAGGATGATATTATTGGACTGAAGCCTTAGAGTTTGAGTGATCTTAAAAAGGAAGAAGAACCTCAGATGGGCTTTTTAAAAAAGAACTAGTTGATGCAAACAGTAGTGATGATGAGCTTAGGGTAGCTAAAGATAAGGTGAGAGGCACCAATACTAAGCTATTGGAGTTGGCAAAGCAGCTTCAAAAGGATGCACTAGCTAGAATGGACATTAAGCCTTAGAATTCATGATGTTACCAATAGGAAAAATAACACGCACAATGATGAGGGGTTTGTGAGTGAATATGAGGATAGTGGGGAAGATGCTCATACCCCAGAGAACAGTGGTGATAAAAACGTAGATGGTAGGAGAAGTAGAGGACTGTTAATGAGTGAGGATACAAACTTCGAAAAATTTGTGCGCAAAGTTGGACTTAGGCTCCCTAAAAGAGAGGCATTTAGGAGTGTTGTGGCTAGGTTTGCTATAACATGCGGGAGGAACTTGTACACTTTATTAAGTAATAAAAGTAGGCAGGGGAGAATGGAGGTGAAGTAAAAAAACAGGTTCAACTTCTACTGGCATAGGTTCAAGAGGTGCTGCTAGTGGCTCAGGAGGAGCAGTTAGGAGTTCAGTAGGTGCTAGGGCTTCGTCAAATGGTGGCAGAGGTTCAAGGGGAGGCAGGGGCTGTAGAGGTTGAAGGGAAAGGTCTCTTTATTCTCTTTTCAAATTGTGTAAATACATTACATTGTTTTCTAACTTGACTAAAAGATTTGGCACACATGCAGATGCTAAAAGGCTTCGGTGTGTACATTGGTGATGATGGCTCAACAATTTTGAATGTAAGTACTTTAGGCTGTTTTTTAAACTCATGCTCACAATTGTTAGAACATGTTTTCCTAGTTGATTTCCCCTTTCTACTAAATGTGTAGGCCCCAAGTCAAAGAGGTGGTCTTAGGAAGGTTTCCCAATCAACAACTTTAACCTCTAAAGGTCCATTCAACAGTAGTCAAGCATCAACAAGCAACACATGAATCTGAATTATGCCACTTTAGTAGGATATTAAAATAGTCTAATCATTTTTAGGATATTACTGCAGCCTGACCAGCTTATGTTCCAAAATTTGAAGACCATAATTGGCTTACTTTATTGTGTATTGTGATGGCTGACAATGTTGTTGTGCTGTGAAAATAAGTAGTTGTAATCAAGCTTTCAATTTCAGTCAAGATGTAATCTTTTCATTCATTATCAAAATGCATACTAAAAATAATGGGTCTAACAGTAACACAAAATTTTAGACACTGGCAAACTAACATTTCCATCATACCAATATTCCCATCATCACATAACTAATCCCCTACAACAAACTATGATGATCAGTTCAGGAAGATAAGGACCACAACAAATTAAAAAAAATCCAGGACAAAAACAAGGCCCTTATAGCAAATCTCTCCCCTTCATTACTTTTAGCCAATTCGGCATTAATTCTGGCCATATTTATATCCACATTTCTTCAGCTTCAGAAGCCATTTTGTCCTTCTTCATCTTTAATTTGCTAAACTTTTTTTCAACAACCTTGAATTGCAACTCTAACTCAACAATGATTGGGAACTGTTCCAACAACTTCACTTCTAAGTCCCACATTCTTGACAGTCCTTTGAATTCCCTTCCTTGACTTCTCATTTAAAGAATCCACAATCTGCTGCCTAAAAGAACAACAAAAATAGTTCAGGTTATTTGAATTTCACAAAAAAAAAAAAAAATTATTCCAAATTGAGCCCTAATCTAACATACAATTTCTGGCCACAAGGAACACCTGTAAAATTTTCTTCCAACATTGCCACCATAATTAATAGCTCTCAATACTATTAGAAAAACATTTGCATCGAACACAAATGAAACTGATGCAATTGCTCTGGCACAAAACATTTGCATCAGACTAAAGACAATATCCGACGCAAATAATCACCACAAATGAATGGGAGAACAATTTGCATCGGTTGCCAAGGAACATGCGACGTAAATGATTAAGACCAAAGGCTCTTGAATCTTAGGATTTGGGTCGGTTGGGCCCTATCATTCGACGCAGATGGTACGACCCAGTAATTCATGTCGGTTCGGGCTGCTTAACCGACGCAAATGATTCCTTTGAAATCCGACGATTTACCTCCCTTATTTTCTCGAAATTTAATCACTCTCAAACCTTAACAACCTAACCTCTCTTCACCTCTTCCACTCTTTCCGTCACACACTCACTCCGGCAATCCCTGTCACCCTTACTCCTGCAAACGAACTCCACTCACTAGCAAGCCTGAAAAAGTCCCCGACTACTTCTCCATCTCTCTCACTCTTTGCTGCACTCATATTTCTCTCACATAACTTCTCATTCTTAGCTTATCTTCGTCGCTGCAGTTCGGCCGGAACGAACAACCACTTGCTCGCGCTCAACCTCTCTCTCACAGACCGGCGGACTCACCTCTCTCACTCTCGCATGTTGCTTTTACCTCTCTCATACTCTCACTGTTGCAGTCACCCCTCTCTCACTCTTGACTCTCGATTGTTGGGCAGCGGTTTGCGGTGGTGGTGCACTCATCTTTCTCTCTTTCTCTCGGTTATTGGGTGGCGATTTACGGTGGTGGTGCACTTTTCCAGTTGGTTAACAAGGTTAGTCTTGCTTTTTTTTTTCTCCAAATACTTTTTTCTGGTTGTGTTTCATTCTCTCACTCTGCCACTCCTCTGCGTCGTACTATAGCTGCCACCTTCCGTCCTCTACTCGTAGGTTGCAGGAGCTCCAAGCTCACCTCGCTGTGCTTGTCTTCGCTTCTCCTTGAGGGTAGAGTTATATACCATACCTTTTGTTATTTTATGATTTTTTATTTGATAAATTTTTAACCATCATTTGATTTTGTGGATTTGTTTAATTTGTTCCTATAATGTTGAATTGTGAACAAATCTAGCTATATGGGGGTGAAATGGCTTAGTTTTGTGATTGGGAAGGTATATGGATTTATGGATTTCTTATGAAGTTACTATCCTACTATATATAAACTATGAACTTGTGGATTGTTGTGTTAGTTTCTTAATTGACATATGGACATACCTTAATGGGGTGGGGCGGGAAATCTAAGGAATAGATTGGTTTTACTATTTAATGTGCATCATTAGCCTAGATAGTCGTTCGAGGCTTACTCATTAGGAGTAAGTCTTGAATAGTTTCCGGTTTGGGACTGTCTTTATGTTTCTTATCTTACTTGGATGTAAATAAATGTTTGGTTTTCTATTCTAAGAATGATCTAGCTCGTTTCCATAAGCGTTATCTGGGTACATATGTTGATACTGTAACTATGATAGGCTGTCGTACACCTGTCAAAAATAATTCCTGCAAAACCTTCTAACAATGTAGTAGGATAAGTAGGGTCGAATCCACAGAGAGATGGTTGTTTTAATCTAGCTTCAAATGCATGGATAAACTAAACAAGATCAGGAATAATGAATTAAAGTTCTAATCTAATCAAACTACGAAAATCAAGCTAAAAAGGATCTAGGGCAATGGTTCACCATGTTCATAACTATAGTCTATCAAAATATCATCAATGGTTCAATTAATCAGATATCTAGAGCACATGTTAATCATATGGTCGGGCTTTAACGCTCTCAAATCAACATATGCTAGTATGGTCGCTCAACATTATCAGATTTGCTAATTGTAAGTAAGCCTCTAAAGAGTACTATCTCTCGATCTATGACTTGATATTAGCAATATTTAATTAGACAATTGATCAGATTGCAAGATTAATAATATAAACACTATTCAATTAGAAATATCAAGACTAATCAAACCATGAATAAATATAAATCAATAATCATATCATATAAACATGGATTCCCAAACCCTAGAAAATAAGACTACTCAATCATGAAATAAGTAATAAAATATAAATCAACAAACGAAAGCATAATTAAAGAAATCAGTAAAAGAGAGAGAATGAAATAACAAAACTAATGAATTAATGAAGAACATGAAAAACTAGGGTTTAAACTAAAGAGAGAAAAAGATGAAGAAACTAAACTAAAACCTAAGACTAAAATAACGTGAAAAGGAGAGGAGGAGGAGTGTGAGAGAAGACCTATTTATAGTTTTTACAAAACTGGCTAAAAAAGGCAAAAATAAACATTCTCAAAAAACCGCCCGGTCGACTTGGCCAAACCGCCCTGTCGGGCGACGTTGTCTTGAACTTACGAGCAAAGGAACAATTTCGCCCGGTCGGGCGCGCAAACGATTTTGGCTCCATTCTGCCCTGTTGACCGGGCGGACATGCCTTGGACTCTGAAGAAGATTTCGTCTCGCCCGGTCGGGCGGGAAAACTGCGATTTTGCATCAATTTGCAAAAGTTGTATCTCTTAAACTAGAAGTCTATTTGGGGCGTGTGACCTATCGTTGGAAATCTATTCAAGTCTAGTTTCCAACCCAACTGGAATTTCTTTATTGTAATAAGCACATCAAAAGTTATGATCAGAATAGTATACATGACTCCTTTTTCACATTTCTTCTAATGATTTTCCGCTTCGTTTTTGCTCAAACGTACTATGACATATCCATACGATCTTTATGCATCGTAGCTTCTTTCCAAGTGCGCCTAATCCTCAACCTCAGTTAAATATACTCCAAATACGTTCTCATTACCTGAAATTCATCAAAAACAAGAAAACATACCGAATAGGAGTAGAATAACATAATTTAAGAATATGATGCAATAATGAACCTAAATATGAATCTAAATGCCCTAAAATGCAACCTAAATGCACCTTAAAACTATATATAAATATGACTTTTCAAACTACACTTGAAGAACTGTAGGGAAATGTTTCCGGGTTTTTCTAAGAATTGAAAACCAAACATTCAATCACTAGTGAGATGAGAAACTCAAGGATGGGTTAGCTTGGAGTGATAAGGACCCAATTGTTAATGACCGCACTTGATACGACACTTTGACAATAAGCTTTGTTGATGTAATCGAATGTGATCTTGTTTGGTGTCTCTAGTGTATGAATATGGATCGAAACTAGATGTATTGTAATATGATTTTGGTAAGATTCCAAAAAGGGGTTGATGAATTTATCAGGGTTGTTTTAGACCATCAATCGTAGAATGCGTCAAAGTTAATCCTTTGTCCTTGTTGTGATTGCAATAACTCTAGAGATGATATTGATGTGGATCAAATTCAGGATAATTTGATTCGTCGTGGGTTTAAGAGTAATTATACTAGGTGGACATGGCATGGAGAGTTTTATGATCATGGTATGAGCCCCACTAGCTTTTATGATAATTTGTATGAAGAACTCATTGATGATGTCGAGGTTGAAATTGAGAAAGGAGAGGACAATAATGAGAAAGATAGACTAGATGAGATGTTGCACAATTTGGAGGATGAAGGAATTGATCGTCCTCATATTTGTGATAGTATTTTGAGTGCAACGGAGAAATCGATGTATCCGGGGTGTAAGAATTTCACTAAACTTTTTGGCATTCTCACATTATACAACATGAAATCGAATCATGGTTGGACTGATAATAGTCTACAGAGTTGTTCACCTTTTTAGCAGAAATGCTACCTGAAGGGAATGAAATTCCCAGCTCGACCTATGAGACAAAGGAATTGTTGTGCCCTTAGGTATGGAATATGAGAAGATACATGCATTTAAAATGATTGTGTGTTGTATCGAAATGAGTACAAAGATTTACGTGAGTGCCCTAGGTGTGGAGTTTCTCGTACAAGATAAAGGAGAATGATGTGGGGGTGAGAAAGAAAGAAACTTTGACCAAGGTTCTTTGGTATCTTCCAATTATTCCGAGATTTAGGCATTTATTTTCGGATGAAAATAATACTAAATTAATGAGGTGGCATGCTGATAAGAGGAAAAAAGATGGAATGCTTAGACATTCGGCCGATTCTCTGCAATGGAGAATATTGATCGAAAATTTCCCGCTTTCGGTATAGAATCTGGAAATCTTAGGCTCGAACTTTGTACAAATGGGATGAACCTATTAAGCACACTAGGTTCCCGACAATCCAAAAACGGCCCGTTTTACTAACGATATATAATTTCCCCTATGGTTATGTATGAAGCGTAAATTTATTCTGCTATCGCTTCATATTTGGGGTCCTAAACAACCCGAAAACGGCATAGATTTGTATCTTGGCCCACTCATTCATGATCTAAAATTGTTGAGGGATGAAGGTGTCTCGGTGTTCAATGTGTATGCGAAAAACGACTTCACATTACGTGCCATGATATTTTGAACGATCAATGATTTCCCGGCTTATGGGAATTTATCAGGATATACAGTTCAAGGAGCAAAGGCATACCCAATTTGTGATGAGGATATGATTGATAAGCGGTTTACATCATTGTGGGAATAATATATACCTGCATTATCGTACATGGTTTACATCATCCTTTCGTAAGAAGAAAAAGATGTTTAACGAAAAAGTGGAGATGAGAGAAGCCATTGTACCCTTACGTGGAAAAGAGGTTTATAAGTGAGTAAAAGATATTGAAACAGTGTTTGAAAAGCCCTTTAAAGGTGACTCAAATAACTTGTACAAGAAAAGATCTAGGTTATTGGATGGATCTCCCATATTGGGATTGTTTACAAGTTAAACATTGTCTTGATCTTATGCACATTGAGAAAATTATTTGTGATGCCATTGTTGGGAGATTGTTGAATATGCATGGGAAGATGAAGGATGGACTGAAAGTTAGGAAAGACATGGCTGAAAGAGGCAGACCAGAACTAGCACCTCAAGAGCGGGGACAACACTATCATCTTCCATTAGCTTGCTATACTTTGTCTAAGAAGGAGAAAACAAGTTTTTGTGAGTATTTACATAGGTTAAAGGTCCCCACTGATACCTGTTTAATTTTTGAAACCTTATCTCACTGAATGACTTGAAACTCGTTGCCTCGTTGGTGTAATGACCCGCATTTCCGAGCTACTAGTTAATCATACTTAACATTCACAAATTTTGATTTTATATAATAAACCTCAAATTACATTCTCTTGCAGCGGAAACATAACATATAAAACGATAGACCTGTGGGTTATGGGCCAACATTACAACAACCAAAAAACGAAACATCGGATTACATAATACTTCACTCGATTCCCAAGATAATAAGATATTTAATTCTCAAATAAGCACTTGAATACTAACAACTTGATACTCTAAATTCAACTTCAGATCACTAAATTAATTATAACTTAATAATCAAACTTTAGCTTTGATCCACTCTGAGATTCCAACACAAACCTTAAATTATATAAAAAAATACAAAATAAACACCAAACTAAAATGAGAGGAATATTCAGTAACTTTACTTCAGCCCATCCAAACGATTTTAGTTATTCGTAAACGTTTTATGCAATAATCAAGCTTGGTGATTGTCCGAAAAAGAAACATTCTTTTTCAAGACACTGCTGGCATAACTCAATCCCCTAACACAAATCGGTGCCAAGTATAGGTTTTGGCAAAACATAACGTAACATTACATAACACAGCATTCGCTTCTCTAGTCTTAACTTATATCTTAATATATATAATTTTCCATTTTCCTCCACATGCACGGTGCCCATTTTTCATCTCAATTCATGAGCTAAGCCAACCAAATATTAATGCAAAGTCCTTTTAACATATCTCTTACAAATCATATCCCAAAAAACATAATAAATATTTCCAAGCAATTTCAATAAACTGATCAAAAGCATTCTTTTATAATCATTTAATAACATCTTATAAATCAACACGTATAGATGCATCTATAACCATGGCCACCACAATAAAGGATATACGATATTAAAAACACAACACACTCACACGTAAATGCATTTTGCTGAATATAAACGTGACTTCATATGCTATCGAACTTCATAATAAACTTAAGAACGATTGTATGCAACCTCCAAGAATCATAAACTTGATCTCATCTTAGCTTGAATCCTATATATCTCCATATATAGCAATTCTCCGATATATAATCACCTCACACACAATAACAACAATTAACATTCATTCTCACTATAATTTAGATAGAGAAATTAACTTATTCAAACCTTCTAAACTCTTTTATGAACTAACTACAACCTCTTATATACAACCCATTCCTCTAATCTAACTCACATCATCAATCTCTAACTTTAATTAACCTTATTTTGATTTTTAGAATATACTAGATTTGAAGCCTGTGCGTTGCACGGGTTGTTGTTTATTTTATTTTTTTGCAAATTTTTATTAACATAGATGATTTTTTGTTGTTTTGAAATGAGAATTTTCAATACCATTGTATTATCTTTATACTTCCTCTATTCTTTTTTTAATTGTAACAATTACCACTTTGGGTAGTTTCAGCTATTGGAACCATTCCACTTTTGTTAAATAAAAAACTATAGTTGACAACATCGCCTTTACTTTATGTTAATAAAACCATTATTAATTACTCAAATTGCTTCATAAAGTTGCGTTTACTTTATTAAGGATTTACCTATCCCCTACCCTAGTTAACCCCTCTATGCTAAACTAGCCATTTTCTTTTATTTCCTTAAAAACCATGCCCTAACTCATTGTTGCAGTTGAAAAAGACAGAGAAATTAAAGTATTTGTCATTATACTTTAATTCCTAGATTTGTTATTGTGATATATGAAATTTATAATTTTAATATTCAATTGAATATTGTAGCTAAGTCTATTATTATATAGTATCCCAATAATTGGTATGACTAACAATACTAACATAGTTTTAACATAGAAAATACCCGAACGATACTTTAAGAAAGTAGAGGATAATAATTTAATAGATGCAGGACATAAAGAATAGAGAAAAATATGAGTGTCAGCCATAACTTCAACTTTGAATATAACACATAAACACTAACGCATATAGAATAGAAGATGGGAAAGCCAAAAAGAAGATCATAATGATGGTATCAGGAATAAAATAAATTAAATATAAAACTAATGTATATTAATAATCGAAAATATTATTTAAGAGAAAAAAAAATCTCTTCGTCAATCATGACCATATCAAGACTTATCAAACTTACCCCTTTTTTATGATCTGCGACCTCAAATAGTCTAGAAACTCGAACCTTGATTTCCCAATCAGTTTTAGTAGACTTAAGTTTATTGAGAAAAGAATAAGGTCTGACATATAGATATATGAAAAAGAAAAACATAAATAATTATGTATACAACAAATATTCTAGGAATAAAATAATTAGTCATTGCATAATACCTCTGCAATGTCGTTAACAAACTTTTATTTGATTCTTCATATAATACCATCATGGTATGCTTAAAACTACATATATGTATTTTTTATCTTTATATAACTCAATTTTTAAAAGTTTGATTTTGAAAGACTTAATTGCTATAGTCACATATAATACGCTAATTTTATAGTTATTTTTATATGTATTTAAAATAAAGAATAAATAATATGTTATTGTTCATTTAAATAAATATATTTTCATAAGCTGTAAAACTATATTGTATATGGAAACATATTTCGTGCACTCTCCTATGGTAAGAAATTTATAATATCACAAATTATCTTGTAAAAGTTATATTCAATTTACATAGTTGAATAATTTAGGTTGTTTATTTAAAATCAGAGTGTAATCTTCACTTGGTAAAAACACCTTATATGTATTACTATTCTGAAAAAAAATAAAAATTAAAAAGAATGACATGTCATGTTTAGGTGGAGCTCCCTATAATATTCTAAGATTGTTTTTCAAAATCATACTCTAATTTTTTCATTATCCAAAACTCTAATATATATGTACCTTTATCGATATAGATTTTAGTTTTTGTTGTAAAAACAAAGTCTCCATAATAAATTTGGTTGCAATACTAAATTGCTTTTGGTTCAGTTGAGTAAGGCTGGTGTTTGGGTCCTCTAAAGTTTTAAAAGAACTCTACAATGTAGAGTTTGAGCAATATCAACCATTGAAAAAAAATCAATGGCTCATATATTATCTTTCCAAAACCCCCTCTATTTTTTCTCGTCAAAATCCACCCCTTATTTCCCCCCTTCCACCAATATGAGCCTTTGATTTTCAAAATGATGGTTCATATACAACTCTAACTTGTAGAATTTGATTAAAACTCTACAGGATCCGGACTCGTAAGGTTGAGGTTTTGAAAGATTATATATACGTTTAATCCTGTAAATTGGACCTATAATAATATTCTATAGTCACATATAGTATACTATAGTTACAGCTATTATTATATATATCTAAAAGAAAAACTAAATAACGTCTTACCATTCATCTAGTTATATATATTTTCATGAGTTGTAAAATTATATTGTAAATGGATCTTATTTTGAAGCATTTTTCAAGCACTCTCAAATGGTAAAAAATTATAATGTTTTGAATTAGGTAGCAAAAATTATATTCAATTTACATAATACAATAATTTAGGTTGTTTATTCACAACAAAACTCTAATTTATCGTTATGCAAAACTCCTTTTAAGTATTTAAATATGTGTAGAATTCTATTTTTTAAAATATTTAAAATACAAAGTCATAATATGACAATCCTACGTGGTGCTCACTATTTCATAAGTTGTAGAAATATATTGTAACTGGATCTTATTTCGGAGCATATTTCGAGCACTATCCAATGGAACAAAAATTATAATATTCTGAATTACGTAGCAAATGTACACAATTTACATAATATAATAATTTAGTTTGTTCATTCAAAACGAAACTCTAATTTTAGCTACTCTATTCTTTTAAAAGATAAAAATTAAAATTTGATGACATGTCAATCCTACGTGGCGCGCTCTATGGCTTCAAAATCTTGAGGAGCTCCCTATGCTCCCGAAAAGTTCCTCCTTTATTTATATACTAGTATTGGAACCCGGACAAATGCCCGGGCTTTTTTGTGAAGAAGAGGTAGAGTTTTGAAATATTTAAGTTTTTCATTGTAAACCCTGCTCTATTTATTCTTATCATAAACTCTATTTGTATTTTAATCAATTAAGAGCTCTATTTATATTTTAAAAAAATGACATGGCACTTTATGAGCGCGACAAATGGCGTCCACCAATGAGGACGCCAAATATCGCAGCCTCGTGATCTGGTTTTTGCCAATGTCACAGCCTCGTGATCTGGCTTTTGCCAAATGTTGAATCCCTAATTCCAATTGCATTAGGTTAATTGAATCGCTAGTTCCAATTGCAGTAGGTTACTTTAATACATTAGTATATTGTCAATGTTTCCTTTTATAGGTTACTGTAATATAAAAATTTAAATATAGCATAAATGGATCTTATTTTAAAGAACTTTTAAAACACTTTTCAATGGTACGAAAATTATAATTTTACGAAGTATATATTAAAAGTTATAATCAATTTACTATATTTAAGTTTTTCATTGGGAACCCAACTCTATTTATTCTTATCCTAAACTCTATTTGTATTTTAATCATTAATAACTCTATTTATATTCCAAAAAAAATATGACATGACACTTTATGAGCGCGATTGTTTGCAAGACTTTTTAATATTCTTATTCTAACATGAATAGGTTTTGGAACAACCCTAATTCTAATTGAATATCTTATAACAATCCTAATTCTAATTGAATCCCTAATTCCAATTGCATTAGGTTAATTGAATCGCTAATTCCAATTGCAGTAGGTTAATTGAATCGCTAGTTCCAATTACAGTAGGTTACTTTAATACGTTAGTATATTGTCAATGTTTCCTTTTATAGGTTACTGTAATATAAAAATTTAAATATATCATAAATGGATCTTATTTTAAAGAGCTTTTTAAACACTTTCCAATGGTACGAAAATTATAATTTTACGAAGTATATATTAAAAGTTATAATCAATTTACTATATTTAAGTTTTTCATTGTGAACCCAACTCTTTATTCTTATCCTAAACTCTATTTGTATTTTAATCAATTAAGAACTCTATTTATATTTAAAAAAAATGACATGACACTTTATGAGCGCGACAAATAGCGTCCACCAATGAGGACGTCAAATGTCGCGGCCTCGTGATCTGACTTTTGCCAATGTCGCGGCCTCGTAATCTGGCTTTTGCCAAATGTCGTCGACTCGTGATTTGGCTTTTGTACTCTGCTCTATATATTAGTTATATGATGTATGATATTGATGATTATCAAACATATAAATTTGTAGAAGTCTGATTTTATATAAGAAGTTTATTACAAATTATATATATAAGCTTCAATTCATTAAATATAGAGAAAAGATTCAATCTTTAAGTTTAACAAACTCTTATCATAAGTGATTTTGCTAATCAACAACAAGACTTAGAACAGAATTTAATTTATTTATGAAATCATAAAATAGAACCCATTTGCAGAGACTGCTGGAATTCTTGGAATCAAACAAGATGTGGAATAGAGGTTTGCTTTATACCTTCCAAAAAGAAGGGCACCAAAATAATGGTAGAAACAAAGCAAATAACTTAAGCACATCAGCAGTGCCAGCGACGAATCAGCCAAGGAGGGAGGAAGAACAAGGACGAGCAGCAAAACAGGATAACAACCAGCAGCAGCATCAATGTACTACAGCAACAGAACAGAACAAAGGGGGGAGATATATGCAGCAACGCAATTGGACAGAGTTTGAAGAGTTACAACAACATTTACAGCACTGCAACGTCGGCAGAACCGCCAACAGAAGCACCAGTAGAACTAGCAGAACGGAATAGCAGCACCGGCGACACCGTTTAGGGCCGGCGCAACGCCGGCAGACGAAGCAACAGCCAAAAATCTACAAGAAAGAGAAAATTGAGGGTTTTGGAATAACTTCAAATAGGAATTACCAAATAAGACGAAGATTTCAGCTTTGACAAATTAAAAGAGCTTGTTAATTTAAGGACAATGAGACACTTCATGATATGGGTGAGCTGAATCTCCGAAAGACGAAGAGGAGGAAGAATTTTGACTTTTTTTCTTGTTTTATTTTTCTAAATCAAAATATAAATCATAAAATCATATAAGCAAATATCATTTTACAATATAACATTGATTTTCTCTTTTGTCTAAAAACATTAATACCACCATAAAAACATGGGCTATTACAGTTGGTCTGAAGTCTCATGATTGTTATATTTTGATGCAACATTTCTTACCTTTTGAAATTTGAGGAATTTTGCCTACCCAGATAAGATACATGATTACAAAGTGGTGTTTCTTTTTTCGAACCATCTCTAGCAAGGTGATTGATCCTAAAACTCTAGATGACCTACAAGCAAATGTAATATAGATGATGTGTCGGTTTAAAATGTATTTTCCACCATCGTTCATTCACATCATGCCTCATTTGATAAAGTATCTTGTCCAAAAAATAAAACTTTGTGGACCAGTATGTCTGAGGTATATGTGGCGCTTCGAAATACATATGGGTACTCTGAAGGGCAAAGTGATGAATCTAGCTAGACCAGAAGCAAATATTCTCCAGAGAACGGTTGCGGAGGAAGTATCATAATATGTAAGTCAGTACTTAGCACGTGCACAAGCAATTTGATTGCCGAAATCTAGACATGAAAGCATGCTTGATGGTTATGGTACCATTTGGAGAAAAAGGTTGTGCCTTGATGCCGAGTTGAAAAGAAAAACAGAATTGTTTGTGTTAGAAAATCTGACACAAGTGCATCCTTATTTAGATGAGCACATGAGTATTCTAAGAGTTCAAGTATCATCAAAAAATGAACATGAGTTGATGATTGAGCATAATAGGTCATTCGTCGATTGGTTTAAAGAACGAGTTATGGCCTAATTATCTGACACTCCAAATAACGTATAAGATACATTGAGATGGTTGGCATATGGGTCAAAGTTGCAAGTTCTTTGTACAAAGAGTATGATATGAATGGCTATTCATTTTACATCAAGTGGCTAGATAGCAAATCCACAACACAAAACACTGGCGTTAAGTTGGGAGCTTGGTCATCAGAGTATAAAAGTGGAAGTGATAGAACGTTTGTTGAAGCAATGAAGTCTTATTACAGGTTCATTGAAGAGATATTAGAACTTGACTATGTTGACTTCAAGATTCCACTTTTTTCATGCAAGTGGGTTGATATTCATCATGGTGTAAAGAAGGATGAACAGCGCTTTCTTACGTTAGTCAATTTCAGTCGGTTAGGGCTCCTGAAGAAACTTTCATATTTGCATCACAAGCAAAACAAGTTTTCTAAATAGTTGACCCTGTCGATATTAAATGATATGTTGTTATTGAAGGAAATAGGATAATAATTGCAATTGATGATGCAGACGACGAAGAAGAATATGATAAATAGTTTAATGAAGTCCCAACTTTGTCAATAGTCATTCCATCTACATTAGGAGAAGATCTTGACACGAATAACCTGCGTCGAGACCATGATGAGGGATTTTACGTGGTAAAAGAAAAGAATGATGAATAGGTAATTTATCTAATATTATTACGACTAGTGTTGTTTGTAATCTTTAGTTATGTTTGTAATCTTCAATGATGTTTTATACTTTGCCAAGATAATTTTGTAATATTTCATTTATGAAACTAACATGTCTTTGATTGATATTTGTATTTTCTTACAAGTGTAGTATGTGTTCTCTCTCGTTGGGCTGAGCGATTGAGGATGAAATTATGCATGATGCAGAGGATTATGACATGCATGATCATAGCCAGCAGCCGTGTTCTGCGTCGAGGTTACTGATGGAGCTACTAGGAAGGAAAAAGTGAGCAAGTCAAGATGTCCATCAAAAGGGATTTGCTCCAAACCCGGGGTTCGAAGAGTACTTCTGTTGGATTCACTTAATCGTCAGGTTGGGGACCATGTTTAAGAATACAAGATAAATTGTAGCGAAATAAGTAGAAGCAAACTCTCAATCTTGTACAAGAGTTGGGAACATATTCCAAAGAAATAAAAAATACCTTATGGGAAGATGTTAAGTAAGTATACATGTCTTTCAAAACTGATTACTTTAAATTATTTGGATCATGTTCAATGAATGCATTAATCTTGTGTTATTATTAAATTTTACATATTAAAATAGAGCGGTTATTTCACCATATACCCTTGTAGAGGGCGCGGGGTGGGGCGGTGAAGGGCTGTTGGGCTGCGAGGTTGGGGGGTTGGGGTGGCGAGGCTGCGGGGGTGGGGATGGAGGGTGGGGGTTGCGGTGGTTGTAGGGGGGCTGGTGGGGCTGCGGTGGTTGTTAGGAGGGCTGGTGGGGCTGGGTTTGGGTTGGGTGGGGGTTTGGTGGGATGGGGGGTGGGTTGGGGGGTGGTGGACTGGGTTAGAGAAAGAGAGTTAGGGTTTACTTAGGGTTAAGGTGGGGGAGGGGTGTTTAGGGTTAGGGTTAGTGTTAGGGTATTAGATTAGGGGGTTACAGTTAAATTTAGGTTAGTTAATTAGGGTTAGATGGGGGGTTTAGGGCTTAATGACTAACGGAGTTTAATGCCTTTAGTCATTAAAGGTAAGTCGGTGTATTTTTTGAAAAGTGGGGGGTATATGGTGAATTTCAAAAGTTGAAAGGGTATATGGTGCACAAAAAAATTGTC